>JZKD02S1622886.1:114922-127338 GCA_000966675.3 Picea glauca
TGCGGCAAATGCATCCCATGTCTTGGGAAGACCATTGAGTACTATGTTTACCAATTCCTTCTTTGAAATGATCTCTTCAATAGCTTGTAGTTGATCTCTTAACTGGGAGATCCTCGCAAAGTATGATGTTGTGTTATCATCATCATTCATCCTCATGTCACGGAGCTCATTCTTTAGACTCATTATTTGTCCAATGTTTCTGACTTAGAAGAGGTTTGTTAGAGCATCATACATCTTCTTAGATGAGTCGAGATGGGAGATGTAGGGTATCAAGTGGTCTTTTCTAGAGTCCACTATGATACTCATGGCATTGATGTCACCGTCTTTGAACTTCTCCATAACTGCAACGTTTTGCGGTTCCTTCTCTTTTCCTTCTTCAAACTCTGGTTCCACGATCTTTCCTTTCATGATATCCAACACTTCATTCTTGGCAAGGATGAGGTCAATCCTTGTCTTCCACACTCTGAAGTTAGAAGCTTCGTCTAACTTGTTTTCTGACTTCATAGAGTAAGTCATGGCTGCTTTGACTTGGTCAACCCTGGATCTAACCAAAAACTCAAACTTGACGTCTTAGCTTGCTAAGAGTACCAAGAGATGCACTAGGCTAGGGCGCACTGATCTATCTTGAAATTAGGTCCATCACTTCAATTAAGGTGCCTCAACGAGAGGATTAGGGTTTCTACAATTGCACCTGATAGTAACCCTAATGGCAGTGCTATGGTGATTGCTCCTGCTAGAAACCCTAGCGGCAGTTCTTTAACGAGCTTAATATCCTTACGGCTATGTTTCCTTCCAGCGGTTAGACTGGATGAAGGAGGTGTGGGCCCATAACTTGTTAGAATATGAATGAATGTGCTTGTTTTATCATTGACAATATCGCTATTGTCACCCAACCATAGGTCAAAGCCACCCTTCGAGCACCTTAACCTTGACAGAGAATCACTCTGAAAGCAAACCCTAGGCTAGATAGCCAAACAAAGGGTAGCACACCTTTCCCCAAGGATAGAGCACCAAACAAGAGTTGGTCAAATAGTCCAAACCCTAACCAAGAGATAGTCCAAGCCAAACGTGATCTACTAGTTGCAGCAGGTGCAATGGCAGCTCTCCTCCAAACCTGCGCACAAAATTGGGCACTGCAGTGCGCAAAAGTGTTGCCCTACAATTCTGAGACTACCTGCCAGAATGAAGACTGGCCTCCTATATTTATAGTAATTTTGGCTTAACTGTCTGGGCCGACTTCTCATTCTGGGTATCTATGTGTTCAATATATATTATTTCTTCTAGCCGACTTCTTCTCTTGGAGGCTAATAACCTAATATCAATTATCCTCTTGAGCCAATTTGTCTTCTAGGGTTATTAGCCAACTCATTAGGGTTTCTTCTTGCTTCCCAGAATATTCTATTCTCGTCAGGTTTACACGTGGAGGTACCTCCCGCAGCTGCCATAATATCAACAGTGTGCACCTTTGCCAAAGAGAAGTACTTGCTAAAATTTCCAAAACGTGTGAGGAGGATATGATTCTACAATGGAGAATCATCTCCTACTTATATTAGACTTTGACTAATTAGCAAGGGCATCTTATTGACACAACAGGGCCGACCTCTCTAAGTCAAATACACTTTATTATTATATTTATTATTATAATTAATATTCACATTATTAATTATCTTCCTTATATTAATCAAATTAACATAGGGTCGACCTATACACTTTACATAATAACTAGGGTTACAGGTAGGTCAGACTCTTGAACAATATATAGCAAAGGATCTGACACACCCATTGGTGCTCATCCACTAGGGGCCACATCCATGGGGATGCCATGGCCCCGATTCACTGCATCACACAAATGAGCTAGGTCCTTACATGTTCACCTATGCTCGTCCATAGGCACGTCTGCTCTACAGATCTGCTTTCCCACTGCCACCAACAGGTGGATCATCTAGAGTCTTCTCATCAACTCTATTGTTGTTCAGAGGAGGCCATCACATCATCTTCGTTCGTATTCTCATGATGATGTGCCCAGTGCTTTCCGGGATTTCCACGTTCACCATGTGCTCAGCCATAGGCACCTCCTAACTCAGCAAATCGCTTTTCCACCGGATGATCATCTAGAGTTCTTCTCTCTCATGTCATGGAGGAGGCCATATACATTCCTAGCCCTTGTCCTAGGCTAGAACCACGAACACTTTATTAGGGGCTTTCTCTCAGGTTTGTAAGCTAAGAGAAAGACTTCACATAGCTGCTATGTTCCACATCTCATAGATTTGTAAGCTGAAGGATGTCTCCCATAGCTGCATTCATCAACAGAAAATATGGTTTTTGAGTTTTATTTTATTTATTGTTGATGACAGTTGACTTCAGAAGTTTTGGACAGCAAGTTTTCTTTGGATATATGAGTAATATATTTTTTGAAAATAATTTCAAATATCAATGAGATAATTGTCAAATGTGAATGTGATGATGGGAGTCACAAGGAGGAGTGTTTTGCTTAATTAACTAGTTATGTTATGATTGTTAAGAGCTAAAGGGAGTCACAAGGGGTCCCACCTACTAGTTATTATCTATTTAAAACCCTTATTATGATTAATTACTCTTCCCCCCTAACTAAAAAGTTGGTTGAGTTTTTCATTAACTTAACTAATGAGGTAGTTCAACTACTTCAACCAACTCTAATTTGCTTAAAAGAAAAAGGAAACGAAGGAACAGGAGGAGGATAGAAGGAGAAGCATACTAAGGTTTGCTCTTTGAGTTTATGTTGAGATAGTTCAGTTTTCATTCATTCCTTAATTTATCACAAGCCTAATTATCTTTTATGATAGCAGGGTCTTATTGTAGACAGCAAGATTCAAGGTTGAATTACATCACTCAGACACTTGTTTTTCGGAGGTGTTGATCTATCTTTGTTAGTCTATGTAGACTTGTTTGTTTGTGAATTAGTTTTCATGATTAACAAAGGCTATTGTGCAGAGTCGAGTGGACAGCAATTTGTGGCAAGCTAGTCCATCTTCTAGAGTTCAATTTTGATTTTCTGTCAAAGGTTCTTTTGTATGTTCCATCGGCGATGTCTAAGTTTGACTTTGGTCCGAAATTTCTTCACAAAATTTTGTAAAGAGAATGACTCTTTGGTGAATTGGAATGAAATAAAGGATTGGTTTATGTCTCATCTATCTTGATTATCATTTTGTTGTCTTTACTTATGTATTTACATTTATTTCAGCAACTGTTATATTCAGAAAATCATATAAAAAAAGAATTTTCCAGCAAGCTCTTATTTATAAAAACACCAGCCTAAGCACTTGTAATCAATACTTGTGAGTTAGGATATTAATTTTGATGGCTATAAACATAGGGTGATATTCCTGTCTATTTTACTTTAGCCAAGCAGAATCTGAAAATGCTTGAGTAAGATTATTTCATATATTTTCCTCAACAAACTAGATAATTTATAATAATGAAGAAAAAAGGATAATGATCTATATTCCAATGGCAGGTCAAAATTCATTGTACTCCTATTATCTCTACTCATCTCCCTCGCTATGAACTATGGTTGGGATCTCCCAATCGACCAAAACCCCCTTCCATTGTTACAGTTATGTCTTTTAACTCCTCTTTTGAAAGATTCAATCATAGGCAGGATACTTGATTCAATTACATTTCGATTGTTGCTAAAATGCATGCTTCTTCAAACTTACGAAGAATATGATTAGTATTCACTAGGTTCGGTGATGTTGACCTAGTGGTTTCACAACAATATTAATGGGGCATCTTTTCCAATTTCCATCAATTGAGATGAAACCTTGATTGCAAAAACCCAATACAGGTTTTCTCCTTGGGTTTTTCTCCAATCAACAATAGTCTCAAAAACTCTAATATGAAAAGTCCAACGAAGGATCTCCCTTGGTTTTTTTCAAGTACCCCTTTCACACAAAACCCTAGTCCAAAAACATGGTACTTCTTTTGCTCGACAATCAAACTTGCTCCATCCTCAATCAATAGTCCTGTATTTTTGCTCAAAGTGTCCAACATACAACTCATATCTTCCCTCTGTGATACGACTCCTCTCTTTGCTAATAATATGGTTTTCCCTTCGGCTCAACATTTAGCGAGTCTAGTGGCTAAACCTTTTATCGAGCAAACGATACCAAGCAAGCCAATCTTCCTTCCTTTTCTTCATGAGCAAAGACTTAGTCATGTCGCAAATTTCCAATCTTTGTGCTCAATCTCTCTTTGTGCAATGAGATGATAACTTCCTTGCTTAAGGATCTAATCTATTCATTTCACTCAACGCTTTGAGTTCTAGATGGCTAGTCTCTTTCTTGAGAACAACCAACCCCCATTATCGAGCACAAATCAATGAGCACTAAAATATTCCATCCTTTGTTCAATGAAGTAATCCTTTTCTCAAAAACCTCCACTTAGCCCACCTTTTATGAATCTTCAAACTCGGGCTGCCACAAGCCTTGCCCTTTCTAGGAGGATCTGATTTTGGAACAAACATTGCCCTTTTGGGTGGCTTTTGGTCCCGAAAACTAATTTACTTTTGAGGCAATTTCAAGTCAACCATTTCTCATCTAAAACACTTACCATTGTTGAAAACTGGTGTTTTAAACCAACTCGAAATAATCCATGCTTACCTATGTTAAGGTTTAAGTTATTATTAGGTTTCTTTTCAATTCACTAGATAACCATAGCATAGATAGGATCACTTAGAAATACACAATCACAAGAAACACATCATTTATCCTAGGAAACCCTCATGGGGGAGAAAACCCAGCAAAAAATTCCTTAATATAGATAGCCAATACAATGCCAAGAGAATAAACCAAATAATACAGAAAGTCCTCTCCCAAGAATGTGCCTCTCTCTCTCTTCCTTCTTCTCCAGTTGTAGCTCTAAACTTGCGTTCTGATGAACAAGTGAGTGAGTGAACAAATGAGGCGCTAGCCTCTCTTATTTATACAATCTGGCAAGCGTTGAACTATGATGTCTTTTCACTGCCTGGGTCGACTTCTCATTCTAGGTGGTTATAACCACTTTATTATATTTTGGCTGGGTTGACGTCTCATTATGGGTGGTTATAACCACTTTAATATATTATGGGGGCAACTTTTAATTTAGCCTAATACAATTAGGGGTTGACCAATCCGCAAAAGGGGATTTGATCATTTACAATACCTGGCATGATCACTCCATAAAAGGGGATTGATCTAATGAATAATAGATCAATAATAATTAGAATACTCTTTGCAATTACAATATTTCAACACCCCCCCTTAACAAGAAGGGTATTCTACAACAGCATCAGGCGAGAAAGAGGGCAACATCATCAACAACATCTCGGAACATCAACTGACATATCTATAAATCATCTTAAGTTTTTTATCCTCATCAATATCATCATTCACAGCAGGGAGTTGGAATGGCATCATCATCCCCATCAACATGAGGCTAAGGTAACATCATCATCATCGACATGAAAGATGAAATAACATCATCATCATCATAATCATCTTCAGCAAGGAGCTGAAGTGGCATCATCATCATCATCTTCAACAAGAAGCTGAAGTGGCATCATCTTCAGCAAGAAGCTAAAGTGGTGTCATCATCATCAACTTCAGCAAGATGTTCAAGTGGCATCATCGTCATCAATTGCATCAACATGGATTAGTATAACACTAATACATCATCATCATCAATAACAACACAAGGCTGATACAACATCAAAATCAACAATATCACAGCACAAAGGTTGGAGCATCATCAACAACAACAACATCAAAGCACGAAGGTTGGAGCATCATCAACATCAACACTAGGTTGAGAGTCTTCAGCACGAGGTTGGCATCACAGCACGAAGCAGACTACACAATATCATCAGCACGAAGCTGGCATCACAGCACGAGGCTGGCACATCATCACAACACGAGGTTGGCACATCATCACAGCACGAGGCTGGCACATCATCAGCACGAGGCTGGCATCACAACACTTAAGCTGGCACATCATCACAGCACGAGGTTGGCACATCATCACAACACGAGGTTGGCACATCATCACATCAATTAAGCTGGCATCACAACACTAGGTTGGCACATCATCATAGCAATTAAGATGGCATCACAGCACTAGGCTGGCACATCATCACAACAATTAAGTTGGCATCACAGAATTAGGTTGGCACATCATCACAAAATTTAAGTTGGCATCACATCACTAGGTTGGCACATCATCACAGCAATTAAGCCAACATCACAACACAACAATTAAGTTGGCACATCATCATTTTGTGGTACTCTGAAAGTCCCTAAGGCGCTCCCTAGGAATCATAAGATTCCCTAGGATATAAAATCCTTATGGAGCTACCACGTGGTACTCTAACAGATCGTCCTTACCGGACCTTCGGGATCTGCCCAGGAATCATGAGATTCCCTAGGATTATAAGAATCCTAACGGAGCTACCACTACTGATCAGGATACCATAGTATCATCAGCATTACTCTCCCTTTCGAGGGAGGTCCTTTCGGACTATACCAAGCTTGTCTCAAAAGTGCTCAAACTTTACACGAGATAGAGGCTTAGTCAACACATCAACAACCTGTTCATCTGTGCTAACATACTGGAGCTTTATGGCTCCTCTCTGCAACATATCACGAATGAAAAGATATTGAATCTCTGTGTGCTTCGACTCATCATGGAACGCAAGGTTCTCCATCATCTTTATACAACTCTGGTTATCACATAGGATCATGGTGGCTTCCATCTCCAAATCAAATAGATCTGTCAACAACATCTGAAGCCATACGGCTTCACAACTGACAAAACATGCAACAATATATTATGTTTTTGTCGTGCTTAGAGCAATGTTGAATTGCTCCCTACTCTACCATAAAGTCATGGAGGATCCCAGACTGAAACAACATCCTGAAGTGCTCTTTTTATCAGAAGCACTTCCAACTAAATTTGAATCGGTGTAACCACTTGGACTAAAGTCATGATCTCTACTATAATAGAAACCAAAATCCAACGTACCCTTAAGGTATCTCATCATATGTTTTGCAGCAACAATGTGAACACGTCTGGGTTCTACCAGATACTGACTCAAAGTAAAACATATATCTAACCTAGTATTCGTCAGATACATCACTGAACCAACAATCTCTCTGTGCAGAGTAGCACCAACCAATTCTGACGAGGTATCTACCAAGAGCTTCAACTTCGTTTCCATGGGTGTGTACATGGATTTACATTTCAACATGTCAAACCTCTTCATTTTAACTTCATACTTCCCTTGGTTAAGGAAGATCTTCTCTATGCTCTGCCAAACTCAAGACCTAAGAGATAATGCATTTAGGTCTTCCATCAAACTTTGTAGCGAGCTTCTTCTGTAATCTGAGATGAGCTTTTCTTCATCTTGATAAGAATACATCATCTACATATAGTAGTAACATCATTGGCTCATCATTCATAACCTTGAGATGAAAGTTAGAATCAACTTTACTCTTGGTAAATCCCAAGCTCTTCAGGAAACTGTAAATTAAGCTCTAAGAGCCTGCTTCAATACATATAGAGCTTCCTTCAACCTGCAAACCTGAGTCTTTCTATCTTCAATCTTCAAACCAATTTTTCACATTACATTGTACCAATCTCGCACACTTGCTCAACTGCAACTCAATCTGCACAAACATGTGCTAGCTCTATGTGCTTTCTACAAGGCACTATCTGTCTCATTCTCTGGGAGTATGTCCTCTACTCTCTCTGCAACTAATCCTTCTAGAATCTAGGACTCTACACCTGCAGCTGCTCTAAGGCTGAGAATGAATGCTTCATCTTCACTGTGGCTGCTAAAATCTGAGAGTAACTCCTCTTATTCTATCACGACAACAGTTTCATCCGAAACTGAGAGTGGCTCAATAACGGATACTGAAGCTAGCTCTTCTTCTTTCATGGAGGTAACTTTATCTTTCATTGTAGTCATGTCTCCATGACCCAACTAATGTAATGCAACAACTGCCACTTGAGTTTAAATATGGGGATTGCTCCCCCTGCATCCCATACTATATATGAATCATGGTTGTTCTAGTTGTCTTCATAAATACTGGAACTATTTCTTCAATAACTGGAGTAAGTGTCTCATCACAGTCTTCTCCCTCTTGCTGGGAGAATCCTCTGGACACACATTAGGCTTTGTACATCTGCAACATGCTTGATCTGCATAGATCAATCTTGGATGTCAATACTGACTTCTCTTCTTAGTCTCACGAAAGAATCCATATCCTAGCCCTTTTTATTGGCTTTCTTCTCTGTCACTGAAACAAGGGAATCTTCCAAGGAGATTTCATATCTCCTAGAAGTTTCTAAAGCTATGATCTAGTCTTCTCACAGCATCTGTCTCCCAGTCCTGGAAGTTCTCTTCATCTGATCCTTTCAGAGATCAAGCTTACTTTCGATTTCTTCTAAGTCTACAAGGACTTCATCATCTCTTACAGGGTATACTTGGTGTTGAGTACCAAGTCTAAATATGAAACGCAAAGTCAGGCTTCAAACGAGTTCTTCTTCCTTTCAAGGTGGCTTCATTAACCTTTGAACAATTTTGCTGTGAGTTCTTGTTCTAATGTTCGGTCATCTTTGGAGCCTTCTGCTCCTTTCAATAAATCTTCATATGAGATACTCTGAATCTCAAAAGATAGCTTCTTCTTCATCTTCTTTGGTACATGAGTGTATATGGTCATGTACACAGTCTACTTCATATCTCATCTAATATGTTGCCTTTCGCAACCTTCACTATAGCTTCCTCAAGGTCATCACATGTGACCTGTCTGAAGCAAAGATCAAAATACAATATGAAATGAGGTCAACACTCTTATAGTGTTGTGATCAAACATTCCTCCATGGTAACCTGGAATCAACACAAGAAGTTTCTCCTAGAGGAGATGTTAGTTGTATTTGTTACATTAAGCATTTTTCTCAATATGCCCACATGCTACCAAGCATAATACTCTTCAAAGATTGCTACCTCAACTATAGTGTTTTCTTGACATTTGCACGTTTTGAATCTTATCAACTTAATCAATCAAACCCGGAACTTGGAGTTTTGTTCTCAAGAATGAGTGTGTTGCTTTTCTTCCAAGTCTCCTTCACTCAATATGACAAGTGCTTTCTTCAACCTATCTTATGTACTAGGACAATATGCTATCTTGACATAAGGTTGGGTTAGAGAACAAACTCTATGATCTCAACTTTAATCTGTCGAATACATTGACTTTAATTTTGACCAAAGGTTAGTATGATGGTCATAGCTTCGACATGCAATCTAGATCAAAATAATGTCATAACAAATAGATGCATATCAAAATAATCAAACATGGGTTGCATTATTCCTCTGAATGTGTTGGATCTTGAGATCCTTCTGGATCTATGGCAAGAGATCCCTTCTCCTGCAAATACCCTTTAAAGTTTAACCATTTAAACATGTGTGAGTACATACCTCTGATGGCATTTGCAGGTAGTGGCACCATCTGGTAGCAGCGGTAATAATCATCAACTCTTAAGAACTTCAAGGGTGACTGCAACTTATTCTGAAACTGCAACTACAACTACAACTTATTCTTAAACTGCAGTTGCAGCTGCAACTTAGGGTTTTATGAGGAAACCCTAATTTTTCAAACTTCAAATTTTGAAATTCTAATCCAAGGGCTAGATGCGTTGAGCTGAGGCGTGTATGCTGGCACAGTTAGATTTCTAAAAATCCAAATTTTGCCCCCTCAAATTTGACCAACGGATTTCTAGACTAGTGCTTATGGTTTTCTAGTACTTCCGGTTTTCTGGTACTTCTGGTTTTCTAGTACTTTTGGTACTGGTGAAAACTAGGGTTTCACTTTCTGGGAGATCTATCCACTGAAAAGGTGCACTAAAAGTGCCAAAGTGTTCCTTGAGGAAGGGCGCACTTTTCTATATGGCTTTTGGGCTGAAATTCCTCTTGAATAAAAAGCCCTAATTTTCATGTACGGCAATAGTGACGTTTTTCTTCTTCTTGTGAAAGATGTTCTCTTCAGCTTAGCTCTGATACCATGTTAAGGCTTAAGTTATTATTAGGTTTCTTTTCAATTCACTAGATAACCATAGCAGAGATAGGATCACTTATAAATACACAATCACAAAAGACATGTCATTTATCTTGGGAAACCCTCATGGGGGAGAAAACCCAGTAAAAACTTCCTTAATATAGATAGCCAATACAATGCCAAGAGAATAAACCAAACAATACAGAAATTCCTCTCCCAAGAATGCACCTCTCTCTCTCTCTTCATTCTTCTCCAACTGCAGCTCCAAACTTGCACTCTGATGAACAAGTGAGTGAGTGAACAAATGAGGCGCTAGCCTCTCTTATTTATACAATCTGGCAAGTGTTGAACTGGGGTGTCTTTTCACTAGTTGGACCAACTTCTCATTCTGGGTGGTTATAACCACTTTAATATATTTTGGTTCAGTCGGCATATGATTATGGATGGTTGTAACCACTTTAATATATTATGGGGTCGACTTTTCATTTAGCCTATTACAATTAGGGTTTGACCAATCCACAAAAGGGGATTTGGTCATTTACAATACCTGACATCATCAATCCATAAAAGGGGATTGATCTAATGAATAATACATCAATAATAATTAGAATACTCTTTGCAGTTACAATATTTCAACAACCTACACAAGTTTCACAATTCTCCTCTTGCAAAATGACATCTTCACCCAATTTGTTGTGTACTTTGAGTACCAAACCTTCAAAAAAGGATAGCACAAATAAACCTTCCACTTCCTCATCCAGCATGAAGGTTTGAACAAATCATGATTCTCTCCATTTATTACAAAGTAAATCCCATTAGGGAGGTCAACCAAAAAGCATTCCATGCCACCTACTACAAAATCTTAAACAAATTGTACCTAATGTGTTTCATCTTCTTCCTCAATCGTTGTAAACACCTCATGTCAAGATGTGACCACACAAAGTCTCTTGTATTAAACCAATAAGCAAAATGGTGTTTATCATGTTAACATTTATTGTGCCCTCCATATTTGCTCCTCAACATACCTACTAATATGTTGTATGAATTCCATGAAATTACTAGCTTTTCCGCTAGACTTTGAGCTCGAATTGGCATGAATGAAAATGTGATGTAGCTTGTCCTTGAACATTAATGGTAGGAATATGGCATTGAGAATGTCATCTTACAGCAACAACATGCATATGTGTTTAATTGCAAGGGAAGGTAATGGTGGAGACAACTTCTATGTGTGAAAACAAACTCGTCGAAGGGGATGATTGATTGGTCATCAAATTGAATCTCTAGGTAACGGATTTCATTGGAAAAAAAAGGGCAAGAATCCTGTCAAAAAGGCCATCGAAAATAATGGAATCACCATTGTACAAACCCTTGAATTCAACTACATTCTAAAGATTCGGTAAATGTGTTGAATTTTGTCTTCATTATTGCATGTCACTAGATGAGATCTAAGAATGGGAGTATCATTTTCGACCACCATTTCTTAGTTCTCTTCCTCAAGGTATTAGGCACAAGGGCATATGTAGAGTAAACTTGGTTGTCCACACAAGCACCTGTCATTTCACAGACATAGGGATAGTTGTGTGCTTTGACGTTCCTTTGACGATGGGAAACTACCAACAACTATCGTTCTTGTTGGCTCGATTCTCCAGCAATTTTTCCTCCTGAATTCATGGGATTCAACAGGTTCAACTTGTTATCAAGTCATCGATACCTTCAACTTGTCTACATTGAGACTCATGTTGCATATTTACCCTCACCTTAATACCATAGTGAGATCACGCCTACTTACATCCAGATATTTGTTTTCTCAAGGCCCAACATTGGATCTTGAATTGCCATTTCCTTCACAATCGAATTCTGGGTTCTGGGAGCACATCTGCAATGGGGTTGATATACACACACATGTAAAACAAACTTTTGTTTTTTCAATATAGAAAAATAAGAGGAGCATGCACATGCATCTAAAGAAAATTTACCAATTGGAAAGGAATGTTGAGACCTCCAAAAAAGTTGAGGTATTTTAAATGGTTTTCTAATATTTCATATCCCTCATTCAGAAATAGCTTCAACTTTGGAATGTTCATAATGAATCATGCTCCATACCTAAAATAAGAAAGGAAAGACAATGTAAGAACATGGGAGTTTGATGGTGTTAGGCAACAAATGCCAAAATAGCATAAAAATAGAGAGAGAAGAAGCTCCATGCCTTGAGAAATAGATATACGAAAGAAAAATAAGCCTCTTCAAGGGGGCAACCCTCTTTTATGATAGAACAAATGTACAAGAATGAGATGAGATGATTCTAAAACTAGGTCTCTTTAGTGTATATATATATATATATATATATATATA
>JZKD02S1622897.1:27636-38248 GCA_000966675.3 Picea glauca
CTCGATGACCGTCAGATCTCAATGTAGACAAGAGGAGCGTGCATATATGGAGGATAGATCTCAGGCATTAGATCTGAGCGTAGGGTCTAACCACCATTGGATCGAGGAGAACCTGCACGTTCTTTAAAGTGCAAGGAGTAAAGGGCTCACAAAATCCTGAAAGAAGGAGGACCATCCATCTTCAGGCAGGACACGTAGGGATAGATCGTCAGTTCACTGACTGGAGAGTCAAAGGAACGATGTTCCCTAACCTCTCGAAATCACAATATCTGAAATCATGATTTAATCTCAACCGTCAGATTAAGGTTGAATCTGGACCGTTGATTCCAGTCCATGTCAGAGTTTCGAGGATTGAGAGTTGGAGATGTCAAATAATATTATCCACTGGAATCCTGATTTCGTGATATGCAAAATCACAACTTAATCGCAGCCATTGAATCAAGATATAATCTGGACCATTGATCCAAGTCCCTTTTGGGGTTTCGAGGATCGAGTGTTGAAGATGTCAAAGAATATTACCCGATATCGCGATATGCGAAATCGCAACGTAATTGCAACTGTCAGATCAAGATGTGATCTGGACCATTGATACAACTTTTTTATGGAGTTTTGTGGATCGGGATTTGGAAGTGACAAGAACAGTCACCATAAGAATGTCGAAATCGCGATATGCGAAATCGTGAAATGATCTGAACCGTCAGATCAAGTGTTGATCGGGACCGTTGATCCCACACCATTTCGAGGTATTGGGGATCGCAACTTGGAGAGTCAAAATGCCTCATCTCCAGACTCACAAAATGCGAAATCGCTAAAGTACCTTATGCATAAGGCTGTGGTCACAGCCCTTGGTCACATCAATGAGAGATGGAGGAAAGAGCTAGAGCAACCAAGCTTGTTTTCAGGGATCGCGACTGGGGATGTTGAGACACATGGTCACATGAATGCCGAAATGCTGAAATGAATGCAATATCCCATGGAATCAATCCAATGGTGCAGGTGAATTTGAACAAGATCGGAGGGCTATTGTAGCACGACATAGTATAACTGCCAGAAACCACTGATGGTTTCAGCCAGAGGACTCGAAGACACTTGGGGATGATTGATAGAGAAGGTGAAGAGCCTCTGGGAATCTTCAAGAGGGATGAAGATGTTAGTGAAGGCGATTGATAGTTGGATGGGCATTGAGGCCTGTAATTGAAACAGAGAAGGTGAGCTCGACTGTCACAGAGAAGATGAAGAGTCTCAAACTGCCAGAGAGGCTGAGGAATCTCAGTACAACATACAGTGATGTTGAACGATTGGAAAACGACCAGAGAAGCTGAAGAGTCACGATGATGATCGGATAGAGCACTCAAGTTGTGGAGGAATTTGGCGCGGAGTGAGCATGTAGAGGCATTGTGAAGATTGCATTCACAAAGACAACAGAGACTATAAGAATGCAAAAGAAAGAAGAGAGAGGTGTAGTCGTTGTGCAGGAGGATTCAAGTGTGAGAAAGGAGGCAGAGCACAGGAGTAGAAATGCACATAGAGGAAGGTTGCATTGAATGGATATGGTGCAGAGAGTATAAAAGGTAGAAGAATAGAAAGTGAAAGGGGCGTGCAGAAGACATTGATGCAGACAGGGTAGAGCAGCGTAACAAAACAACAACAGGGTTGGTAAGCCATTGAATAATTTTATATCACTGTAACAAGTTTCAGTAACAAAGAATTTATTATTCAAGGTGGTTGGGAGGTGCTAGGGAGGACTGGTGTCCTCAAAGGTTCAAGTGGGTGCTTGAACACAGGGAGTTGGTGCTTCCTTCTAGTTGGTGCTAGAGAAACCAGGGAGCTGGTGCTTCCTTCTAGTTGGTGCTAGAGAAACCAGGGAGTTGGTGCTTCCTTCTAGTTGGTGCTAGAGAAACCAAGGGGTTAGTGCTTCCTTCTAGTGGGTGCTAGAGAAAACAGAGAGTCGGTGCTCTCAACAAGTTGCATCTTGCAAAAACCATAGGTTGTAGCTTCACAATGAGTTGGTGCTCATATGTATGATAATGTAAAGAATGTAGATAATACTTATCATATAAAGAAAAGGAGGTGTTTACCCTGTATGGGTTTCCTTGGGAATTATCTGTCTCTGTCTTTCTCATATATGTGACTGATGTTGAATGTGCCTTTGTTTATTTCTCTGCATTATTTTGATCATCATTGAGTGCCTTGTAAAGTTTTAAAAGAAGCATAATTGTTTAAGCACGGATACAACTGATTCACCCCCCCTCTTAGTTGTATAACATTTCACTCTCTCTCTTTGTTGGTTTGTGCTTCTTAACAAGTTCAACATCCCACAAATACAAGGAAGGAGAGAGGACGACACTAGCGAGGATCAAACAATGTTTAAACGATATGTCATTTATCCCTCATTGAATTAGTTTACATTACAATGAAATATTAGGAGAAGCTTGTGTTCTGCTATGTTTTGTTCTAATTTCTTGTTGAAGTTAGGGAGATTAGTTCATGTCAACACTTACCGATTTTTCTGATAACAATTGTACTTTCTCACTTATTTCTCTATCCAATATTTCCTCCTTAATAGTCCTTGGCATACTTCTTGATACCATTTATCCTCCCTGGATTGTGTCCTAATAACTTCCCTTAAGTTTCACTGAGCTTGTGATATTCCACCTATATGTCATCTTTGACTTAAGGCATAAGCTACTATATTGTCCTTTCCTTTTATAAGTAGAAATTCATAGTCATAGTCACTCAAAAATTCCATCCCATTCCATTGTTTGGAATTCAATTGTAGTTGAGTTTGCCAGTGTTTCAAGCTTTGGTGATCTATTTGTAGTTAATTTTTTCTACCAATTAAGTATTGTTTCCATGGCTTGAAGGCATGCCTTATTGAAAGGAGTTATAGATCATGAGTTGAGTACTTCTATTCATGAGCATTGAATTTCCTTGACTTATATCATACTACTCTTCCTTTTTCTTATGAGTACTCCCCTAGTGCCTTACTCGCATCATGCATACCAAGGAAACCTTGTCAAAATCAAGAAGTATTAATATGGGTGTAGACATGAGGAGATTATTAAGTTCTTGAAATATTTCTTCATGAAGAATTTTCCAAAGGAACTTAATTTCCTTACCTTCGATAGTAGTAGACCAATCCTAGGAAACTTCCTACCTCAATTGCATTCTTTGGTGCTGGAAAAATCTATATAAATTTTATCTTCTTGGGGTCTGTTATCGCACAAAGTGTCATTAGGTAAAATCCAGCCACAAGCAACAAATGTGAGACACAACTATGAGTAAACACCACTTTCACCTTAGCAATTACTTTTGTAATTTTAGCGATGGATGATTCCACCAAAAGGTAATGGAGGTAACAAGACAAGTGTTTAGAAAGGGTCCCTCTTTGGTCACTAGATGAGAGGGATTAAGGTTTGAAAAATGGTGACTTTGGTAAAATAAAGAGATATGTTGATCAACAACCTACAAAACCAATGTTAGAAACACTATCCAAAAACCAAAGATCATGAAAATAAGCCCCCAAACACGAAAGTCAAACAAAAGAAACCTTGTTGTCAATTTGCAGCAAACTATAAATTATACTAGCAAGAAGTAGATGTTAACAACTGCAATAAATTGCCATCAAAATCAACATTAAATGATGGAAAATGAAAGCTTGTAAGCAATAGAGAATATTCCAATGATTAAATCACAATTTTGACAATTGAAAGGATTGTAAATTAAGTGTTATCAACAAGTTTATATCAGCCCTAGATGGTTGTAGAAACCATTTTCTACAACAACAAGTTTCCACCACATAAATCAGAAATTAAATCCAAATTTTAAACCTTAAAAAGTAGATTAATTTGCCATGCCCAAACACAACTTTATGTGGTGAAAATAACACGTAAACAAGAGAAAGAGAGAGGGTTTGTTGCAACCCTAAAGGATGTAGCTAATTAGTTATTAAAACAACAAGAAATACTCCAATAAATCAAGACGTTTTAGCATGAAAAGATAACTTAGAGTATGAGCAATTTATCTAAAAATTTAGAGATCACATGAGAGCAATTTTCACGTTTCTCAATGCAAAATTTTACTTTGTCCAATGTAACTAGTGCCTTGTATATTCGAGAAAATGGAGTCACAACATAAAACATAAGTTAAATGGATAAGAATAGAGAACTTGAACCTTGTACTTAAAACCTTATAAGCCAAGTCGTCTCTCTATACCAAGTCGTTTAGCTAACTAGTTGATGGGAAACTAGCTTTTTAAGCCCTAGGGGGATAGACCATCCTATCCCCTAATCTTAAAAACCCTAGAAAAGGAAGATATTCGAGGGTATAGACCCTCCTAACCCTTGAATAAATCCTTTAATGGCCTCCTTGCATAAAATGGAAAATCTTGAAGGAGGGGATAAACAATCCTAACCCTCCTAGGGTTTCTTCAAGCAAAAGTATCAGGCAAGTTGCAAAAATTTACCATCAAACACTAACACACTTGCAAGAAAACATTTTAATAAGATATCCTAAGTCACAAACCAAGCTGTAATGTTTCAAGAATCCATCTCCAAACAAAATTCTCTCCAAAAAGACAAGTCGCTAGCCAAGAATGAACAAGAAAAGAGGGCTGCAATTTTTGTGAGAGAAAGAGATCTTTGAAGTAGCAAGTTACCAAATGAAAAATGAATTTCCTCTATTTATAGAGGAAACCCAAGTATAATATTTCCACATTTACAATTTAAAACTTAATTTTAGGTCAAAAAAAGAATTATAATGCTTAATTAGCAAATCCATTTGTTCTTTTTTCCCACATAGGATACAAAATGATGAAAAATAACAAAATAGTGGCATGTAAATCCATAAATCTCTTCTTCAAGGTGGCATGTCTGAATGCAATCCTCCAAAGGCTAGGATGTCATGCTACAAAGGTATCGCGTCATCCCCAAATCAAGAAAGAGTGTTGTGTCATAATCCCACAACACAACTGAGTGCACAAAATACACCAAACGACCTTCTAAATATGTGAAGTAATGCTACAAATGAGGAACGCTTTAGCATAGGAAGGTGAAGTTTTCTCTTTTTCATGTTTCTGGGCCTTTTTCATGGGCCTAAAATTTCATCCAAGGTCCAATGCTCATCATTCTAGGCCTCCAATGTGTGGGACACAACATCCATCCAATGGGCTTCATGCCCTTGTGAAGGTCCATATGGTTTAGTTCCTTCATGAATGACTTCCACTGGGCATAGTCCTATAAATAAAATCAAATACACCCTTGAAGGATCCACAAGTCATATGAATCATGCTAAGTAATCCATATTTAATAAAAGAACCACCCAAACAAGTGCATTAAATCCCCCCTTTTCAAATTAAACGAATACCCAATGACCTTATAAACTTTTCCAAATTTAGGTATAGGAGGGGTGTCATGGTGCCCTATTGGGTAGGCCAATCCTTGAGTCAAGGAATGTTTCCCAAGAAGACCCTTTATAGATCATGTAAGGAGTATGAGGTGGATTGGGAAAAGACTCTTGGGAATGGGATTATTCTCTCATTTATGGGTGCCTTTGTGGAGTGTGAGATACATCCTTGAGTTACCCTTCGCTTGCAATGAAACTTTTTTCCAAGCCCCTTTTATTTTCCATTTTATTCTTTTTATTTCTTTCCCAAGTTCAAACATTGAGAGCTATGTGCAATGGAAATAAAATAACACTGTAATGCTCTCCCTTGAAAATGGTTTTAACTTGAGGTCAAAACACATTGAGTGCTATGTGCAATGGAAGGAAAGGAACACCACAAATGCATTCCCCCTCAAGAGAGACACTTGTTGGGCTCGAGATATGATCATTTTCATGATGTTATTATACACTTTTTTTCCATATGTACATATGCGTTTTTCATCTTTCAAAGGAGCTTTTTGAAGAATTGTATGATAAAATGGTATAATCGGCATAAGGTACGTGTAATTCATGTTTTATGATTAAATCAAGTTTAATTTATCATGTTTTTATGCTTCCAAGAGTTAATTCATGTTTTTCTGCTATTACAGGGTAAAACCCACCATGCTTCTTGATTCGACACTTGATCCAACACTCATTCTGATACCCGATCCGACACTCGTTCCAGCACCCAATATTGCACAAAAACGCAAGGCGAGTTAGCGGTTATGGTATTGGTGGCCAGTGATGGACAAATCGAGCACATGGGTTTTGTTTATCATCGCCCCCTCTAGCTACTAAGCTCAAGATAACTTGATTTCAGTTGTCCAAAGAGGGCGATTATTGGCTTCCTCCATTTTGTTAGTTATGGTTGCATTTATTATATTTTGTAGAATTTAGAGGTGGTTCGACCCTCCTGTGTTCGACCACTTGGTTTGTAAACCTATAAATACAACCAATATGGTCATTAGATTGCTAAGCAAGTAGCATAGCCATCAGATTGGAGATAAACTCGTTGTACTCTGTTTTTGATTTTTCACATTGCCAGAATAGTGCCAGAACTGTGTTTTTAACTTTCATGGTGAATTCGGCCTGCTGAAGTTTGTGGTGTGCTTGTAGAAGGTAGCCATGACTTACTGGGGGGCCCACCAACAGTTTGGTGATGATCAGTGTGTTGTTTATACATTTCATAATTTAAATTGTCTTTTATTTCCTGTACATGCATGTTTTAATTAGCTAGTTGTGATTTTATTGTTTTATTGTTCTTTTGTAGGTAAGTGTGATGGGTTATGTTAGCATGAATTAGTTTTGTAGGCTAGGAAAAGACTTGCAGGTCTCTAGACTAACCCCATATGCATTTAGATATCAGATTACGCTTTTATTTATGATCTTACAGTCAATTTTAAAACATAGTTTTTACAATAAAACTGAGCTTTATTTGGGTTTCCTTTGACATGGATCTTTGATGTCTGGATAGATTTAATTCTAGTTCTTAATCATAGTTTGCTTATCTTAGTTTTAGAAAGATTTCATTTGTTTAGTTGTTGGTTAATGTAGAGTGTCAATTTACTTTTTAATAAGCATAATCTAATTTTTGTTTCTAATTCACTTTCTTATCATAGTTTGAATGATTAGAGTAGACATAGCATAGTTCTCCTTTACGCAATTTCCTTTCAAAGATTAAAATGCAATTAAATTTCTTAGTTAAATAATGATAATATCATTATGTTGTTGATGGTTTATACATGAATATGAAGGGTATTTAACATTACTTTTGTCATGACTAAGTTTTCATTCGACTATTTACTTCACACCTTTCATTTTTCCATTGAAATTAGTATTGAGTTTATACCATTGGAACTGTCCTTTGTTGTCAAGTGTTATCGAGATGTCATCCATCACCACCAAAGGCATTCACACAACCACCAACATTACATTTGAGTGTTTCATAGATTAAAGATAGTTTCTTGCTTTCGTAGATTAGAAGAGATAGTTTCTTGTTTTCATAAGTTTAGTTGGTAGTCTTTCTTGTTTTCAATAGAATAGATTTCCTTTCATGCATTGCATCGAGCATTTATATTTCCTTTCACGCATTAGAAATAGTTTTGCATTAGGCATTTAGTCTAGTTGCCTCTTAGGCTAGCTAGTTGTTCAATGAGAAGTCTTTGCTTACTTGTCCCTTTGCTTTAGTAGGATAGATAGTTGTCTTTCCTTGTCTTTTGCTTTAGTAGGTTAGTTAGGTGTCTTTGCTTACTTGTCTATTTGCTTTAATAGGTTAGATAGGTGCTTTTGGTTACTTTCTTATTTAATTTCTTTCATAGGGTAGTTTCTCATTGAATGTAGGTTGGCAAGTTAAAAGTAGTTTGCTTTCATCATTTGCTTAGTATGCTTAGCAGTTTACCTTTGCTTATTGTCATGAACTAGTTTTCTTTGAATAGGGTTTTTACTTGCTTTCTTAGGAACTATCCATCAATCCTTGGTCCAAAATTACTTAGGTTACCTAGTTTCAAGTTGCTTAGTAGGGTTTTCTCATTAGATAGGTTGTTTGAGTAGATTAGCCTTAGATAACTTCTTTCCTTAGTTAGTCTACACTCCTACCAACCTTCTACCTTTGCGATATATTTTTCTACAACTCTAAGTTTACTTACCCTAGGTTGAAAATTTAATTGAGGGTATTTTAGTGTCTTTTTTAGTACATATAAATCACCTAAACTTTTGGCGTCATTTCCGGGGAGTTGTATTAAGGTAAGAAGTAATTAGGAATTATATCATCCTTATACCTTATCATTAGTTTGGTGGCAGGGGAACTTTAGGATGAAAGGTAAGAACATGCGTATCTGCTATCGCAGGTTCCCCCAAACCCAATAGTAGTTTTTCTTTTTGTTTTCTTTCATGAATAAGACCTAGGAATCAAATGGTAGCTTTTTATTTTTGTTTTTTCTTTCTTTCATTAATAGGCCTAGAGACCCACAAGGTAGATACATTAAATCAAAATCAGACCTTTCAACCAAGGTTCCTTCCGATCTTTTTGGGGGAAGGAATGTTCTACTTATAAAATCTGCAGACCGATACCGAAAAATAGAAGCTAGCTCAACTGAAAGAAATAAAATAGTCTCTAAAGGGACTAACACAGGGAGCACTATAGAACAAGAAATTGAAGGATCAATCATACTAGGATAGGAGGCAAGACCACTTGAGTCTTCCACAGAACTAAACAATACAACCTTTTCTTTTACAACACCACCAGGGGACTCTAATTTTAAAAATATCATAGACCCTAAACAGGTGAATCTTTTGTTTGGTAGCTCAGCCAATGTAATTGTCTCTCAAATTGACACAGAAACTTTGGCACCGATAATCTCAACCGGCTTGAGTAGAGTCCCAGACATGCAATCAGTAGGAAGACCTTTTCATCAAAGGGAAACCTTGTTCTCTTCAAAGATAAAACCACTTAGGTACTCTCTTTTTGGAAACCAAGCTATTGGGCTCCGGATTTATAACATTTTCTTGCTGGTTCTTGGAGATATTCTTTACTCTCCTGAAGTCTTTTGTTAAGCAAATGGAATTCTTTCTGTGCTATTCATACTCTGTTACACATATATGGGCCTTGGAGCACAACCGCTCAAAACACAAGATAATATCCCAATATGTGCTTCAATCATTGGACAAAAKCTTKCTCTGCATTCACTGGAGCTTGGCCCTGAATGGGTGAAGGAAAGGGTTTAAAAACAAAGATATAATGTGGATGCACTGTCACCTCTTGGTGCAAATGCTGTAAAGGGCAGACAAGGAGTAATCTATCTCGGGAGCAAAGTTACCAACTAGTGCTTCTGATGATGTTGAAGTTTCCAATGAAGTGGGACGATTGGAAATCCTTCATATCCATACAAAAGAATATGAGTATTCTAAAGATGTTGAATGAATTGCTGAAATCCTCAATTCTATGTTTACTACCAATGGGCACTTCCAGACTACGTTGAGCTCCAGTAACCCTATCTGCCCTGCGTGAAACTATTGCCGAGGTGCCCAATGTTTCTTGGGATGACTTTGCCGAGGTGTCCAATGCTTCTTGGGAGGACATTAGCGGTTTGGAAAACGTCAATGGAGTCATTATTGCCACGCATGTTTTGTATTGCCTTCGTGTCATGAGGTTAGGGCATCGGTTGCAAAATTTATGGAATCGCCTATCTTAAGGGGCGAATAAGCATACAGTTGCACATATAATCATGCTTATCAAGAGACATGGGGAAAGGCAATCCTGAAATCGATTGATTATGTAAAAACGTGTCTCATCCTCCTTGATCTCTCGAAACCATTTTGTAACTCCTTATTCATCTAGGGAAAATCCACGCATTGCCAGGGAGATCTAGAACGTTATGTAAAAAGATGTCATGCATTGCCAGAGAGCTAAGACGAGATAGAAAGGACGCAGAGAAATATGTAGAGAAAGATGAAACACGGCTATGTTGGAGAAATGGGGGGATAGATGGAGCATAGGGTAGAAGAATAGAAAAATAGAAATCTTCAAGCAGTTGTATTGTCCTTATCTTTCAATAAAATAGTGAGAGTTCCAGTAATCCGATTTCTGTTCTTGCCATTTTAGCTGTGAGTTATTTATTTGCCAGTATGTGTTGATTGAGGGAACGGCCTGTTGACGGAGAAGGCAGGGCCCCCTTCGATGGAAACGGAGCTGATAACATTGTATTTATAGTAGATTTCATCCATTAGTTTTCAGAAAAGATTCGACCCCAATCTACATTACCAGTCTTCTCATGGGTTTAATAGCATAGAAGTAGAATTTCATTTGATTGCAACAGAGGGTTTAGCATTTCAAGACTCCAGTTTAGACATTACCTTTTTCANCCATTGATTTCATTTTTAGTTCAGATTGCTTAACATTCAGGAACTAGCCTGGATATCTCATGAGATAGAGAAGTTTCTTTTGATTACAGTAGAAGGTTTATCTTTTACATGCATATACAGAACAGTACTGGTTAGTACCGAGTAGTACCGAGTAGTACAGAGCAAAGTAGGGTACAGTAGCTCTTTCCAGTGAGTTTCTTTTAGCAGTTCAAGGAGTAGCTTGGCATCCTTTAAACCCCCTCTTCAGCCCTGCATTTCCTGTGCTGGTTCCTCTAAGTCTACCTTCCCGGGTTGACAATTAAATGTTGATTTACATGGTATATCTGCA
>JZKD02S1622897.1:78743-96362 GCA_000966675.3 Picea glauca
TAGAAATAGATTATAACTCATGATTATAAAAACAATGCTAGGGTAAATGAGGAAGACACTTGATACTTATGTTGAGAGAGTCAACACATATAGGAATGGATCACAAAGGAATATGATTCAAAATCTTGGATAGGTGGAGAAGGACTTCCATCTATAGATCAAATCAAGGAGAAGAGAGAATAGAGGTTGTCACAGGTGGGTTTCATTCAAGTGAAACCATAGGGAAGTAAAGCGTTGTTCAAATATTTCCATACAGTTTTTTCGTACATGTACGTGGGTGCCAGTGGAGAGAGGCACATGTAGGTAGGTGTGCAGTAGGGATAGCTACATACATCTCAAAAAGCATGTAGTCGTAGGTCATACAATGAAACAAACTTTGCCAAGTTTTTCTGTAGTTGTATTTCTCTCAGTGGGCCATTATCCTTGTTACAAGAACCCTAATTTTAGCATAATAAAATCATTCTCAAAATTGGTTTTCCCTTTGGGGTTTTTACAGGGGTATATACCAAAAAATATTTCTGTTCATATGTGCATGATTTAGTTTCCATTTTTTTTCTTTCTACTAGATTTATTGAGTTGAATATTTCAACAATGTATTTTTGTTTTCTGAGCTAGTAATCCAATTTGTAGTAAGGAAATCACTAGATAACAAGATACCTAGGGGTTGAAGTAAGAGGTTTTCAACATGGTATCAAAGAAGATGTTCTAAAGGGAAGCCATATATCACATCCATAGCAGATCCATAACCAATAGGTATAAATTGAAGGACGAATTTAAGGGAAACTGCCATACTAAGGAAAATGAGGGTTTTGTAGGTTTATAGAGGTGTACACGGGTCATAGAAGGGACAATCACATACATACACTAACTTCTTTGAGCACAATCATGTGTACACAGGTTGTAGTGATCACATGCATGTAAATACGTGGGCTCTACTAGTGGCAGTTGTGTACAAGTTTGTATAGGTCAATACAAGGGAATTTTTCAACAACATGTTATTTCTAGGGAAGGTTATCAGGTCTTAGGGATGGAAACAACATCGTTAAGAGTTGAATACATATTGGATGGAGCAACCAATTTCCTCTCTTGGAAAGAAAGAGTAAATTTGGTGTTTAAGGAGTATGACCTTTGGGAGTTAGTGGAAAAAGTAGTTGTTCCACTGAAAGATCCGACAGCTTTCGAAGCTCACATCAAGAAGGAGATTAAAGCACAGAGGGTCATCTTGGATTCAATGAAGGGTCATCTAATTCCTCACTTATTCGAGAAGAAGATGGGAAAAGAGATGTTTGATGCCTTGGTAAGGTTGTTCTAGAGAACAAACATGAATATGAAAAAGGTCTTACTGAATAAACTCATATTAGTGTAGATGTCTAGATTTGACAATGTTACCAATTATTTCATGAGGATCACACACATGCATGATAAGCTTGCAACCATAGGGGAGAAAAAAGAGGATACAAAGCTCGTGAATGTGGCATCGAATGGTCTTCCCAAGTCATGGGAACCATTTTTCAAGGGAGTTTGTGCTCAGGAACATCTCCCAGATTGGTAGAGACTTTGGGATGATTGCATCTAGGAAGCGACTCAAGAGAAGTCTAATGACAACAAGCACGGAAGTAGTGAAGATAATTTGACTCTTGTCAGTAATACAAGGAAAGGAAAAGGAAAGAGTTATACCAAGAAGGGTAACAGTGATGGAGGTTCATCACAACTAGGAAAGAAGGAGGACTTGAGTAGAATCAAGTGTTTCTCGTATCATAAGAATGGACATTATGCTTCACGATTGTGTCACCATTGTAAATCCTTCAATCCTATCCCAAGTTGCTCTTAAGGGGGTGTGTTAGGATATTTACACACTTATGAGTTAGTTAAGATCAACTTGGTCTAGTGTATCTTTAAGTAAAGTGTGTTTCTTTAGTATGCATTTGTAGTTATGTAATTCGATGGTCATGATATGATCTAGACATAAAGTGATCTAATGGTTTATATTCTCAGTGATACAAACAACTATATTGATCTATAACTTAACATCCAATTTTTCCATAAACAAAACTAGAAGAAGATTTACATCCAATCTGTCAATGAACAAAACTAGAGGAAAGTTTACACCTTAATTAATTTGATTTGTTTTAAAACCTTAATAAAACCCAAATTAACATAGATCTAAGTCCATTAACAATTAAATCTTTCATTACTATATGGACCCAAATTATGAAACTCTTTCATTATATTGATAATGAAATGTGAATACCATAGAAAAAAAAATATTAATAACTTATTAAAGCCTTTAATTTTTAGTATTCCACTTTAACTAATATTTTTTTTTAAGTTAAAACCTTCCCATAACTTTTCCCTTTTCAACCATTCTTAACTTTTCCTTCATAATATATAAGAAGAGATTTTAACTTTTAATAAATTCATTTACTTTTACTTTGAATTAAAGTTATATATATATAATTTTATTATTATTTAAATTTAAGTATTAAATTACACATCTCCATCCATCATGTTATAGTCTGAACCTAAACACAAAAATTTTAAAAGTACAGAACAGAATAATTGCAATTTTGTATTAAATATTAATGATATGATCTGCTGTGACACTCACGTGATACGTTGGAAACTATGAACCCTTGTCTAGCCTCTTTCATTCCATTCCTGTAAATGGCAATAACATACAAATTTGAATATGCTAATAAATCTAATCCGAGTAAGATATGCATCGACACATCTTTATCTGAATACAAATTTGAATATCTGCCCCAACACGATGAGTATCTGCCCCAAATTTAAATACAAAGATGAGTATCTGCCCCAACACGATGTGATTGCACAGTGGCATCTCTGTCTTCCCTCTGCACTCTTTTTGGCTGCCATTCTGCATCCCGTTCACTATTAGAAAGAAATAAACAACCAGATCTGGCAACAAGCCTCATAAGGTTCAAATTTTGCATGAGTTATCATGAGCAAATTATAATTATTAAAACTTATAATTACACCAATCTGAAAGCTATAAATAAAACAGACAGCAATAGCAGATGAGCTATAAAGGCATTTCCTAGAGTCTGCTACAGCAGTACCACATGAGCCCATACTTCACTGTCTATGGATTGTATATTTGGCCGCCAATATGTCATAAAGCCTGTGGGCTCTCTCTTCAATAATACATTTCAAGATGGCAGTTTTAACACGGGGACAATCAATGGTTTATAGTATGTTGGTCGATATCATTGATTATTATGTTTTTGACTTTTCTCTTCTATAATATTACAATCAGCATGGGTAGTGTGTTGTGTAGATATTATTCATCATAAAGTATCATGATGTTTTCCATGGCATGGCAGTTTTAAGAGAGCACAATTTTGATCAATATTAATATCAGTGATCAGGATGTTTTTGACCTTTTGTCTTTCATAATATTACAATCAATATGGCTAGTATGACGGGTAGATAGCATTTATCAAAAAGTATATTACAATCAGTATGGGTAGTGTGTTGGGTGGATATCATTCATCATAAAGTATTGATCAAGAAGTTTTTGACCTTTATCTTTGATAATACATTTTAAGATGACGATTTTAAAAGAACACCATAAATGATCGATAGTGTGTTGGATGAATATTATTGATCTTTTCAATTTGCACAAAACCCCATTTCCATGTTTACTTTCAAAATTTGTGAAAAATTTATATTTAAACATTCAGACCTCTTTCTTGGTAAGTGTTTGTAACCTGAATAACTCAAAACTTCAAAGTTGCCATAATTATGAAGTCATAAGTTTGTTAGTAAGGTTTTTAGCTTGTAAATGTCATCGTGCTGCATGATTCTGTAAATTTTTTTTTACTGTGCATAAATGTAATAATAGAGAAAACATAATATGTTTTTTTATTATTATCTCTACCTGTTTTAAAGGTGAAAGTTATTTGTGTGTTATATGTAGACAAAATTGGAATATTTCTTGTAGACAAAAACGGAGCAAGCAGCTGGACGTTTATTTGAAGGAAGGGAGGAAGGTTCCATAGCCTTCACTCCCACGTACAAATATGCCACTAATTTTGATGAGTACTGTGCATTTATCAAAAACAAAGCCGGACCCAAACACTTTGGTATATGTGCAAGCTTTGGTATATGTGCACACAAAACCCTAATTAGGGTTTATTTTAGGGTTTGTAGATTTATTATGCCTTTCCGCTTTCATCAACCGCATAATTGTGGCTGTGCTAGTTTATTAAATATGTTGATATTTTTTATACATTGGTAAATTATGAATCAACGATGGAACAGTGAGTAATCATTGAGTAATCAAATATTCTATGGATGAAAATCACATAAAAACCTGCGGAGTTAAATAATAGCAAATATTCTATGGATGAAAATCACATCAAAAATCTGCGGAGTTAAATAACCCATACCAAGCTCCTGAATCCATATCCATCTGGTTTCTCGATTTAGTTGAGAGTCATATCACCACCCGCCTGTCCATGAGTAAGACGTTTCAGCTTTTCAGTGTGATCGTCCATCGGCTGCACGACTCTGTACAGTCTCTCTACTGCACATTAAATGTCTTGCCCCGAACTCTTTCTGCAGTGGTGGGTATGATGTGACAAAATCCGAATGTGTCTGATCCTAACATCTTGTTTCATTTACGTAGTATGAGTATTAAATATATCAAAATTAAATAATTTTTTAATTTATATTTAATGTTTTTTATTTGATATTTATGAATCATATGATATCACATGATTTTATGGAAGAGAGTTTTAGGGATGATCATAAGGGATATCGACTTTTTTGCAAATATTATCTAGATCGTTAATGTTCTTAAGTTTTACTTAAACATTTATGAATAGTAATTAATGATTATTGTTAAATTTAATATATATATATATATATTTCTTAGTTTATTATGGATGTGCAATGCAATTTAGGTAGTAATATTCTATTTCTATGTTAGTAATCAATGTTGCAATCTAGATAATAATAATATTAATAATCAATGTTGCAACTTAGATAATAATACTATCTAGATTGCTAATTTTCTTAAGACTTAAGGAAACAAAGACCTAAACATTCATGAATAACAATCAATGATTATTGTTTTGATTACTACTTGATAACTCAATTATATTAAATTTAATCACTTAATATCTATATTTATATCTATATATATCTATATCTCTCTCTATATATAACAATTTTTATTCATCAATAGTAATCAATGATTATTGTTTTGGTTACCACTTGATAACTCAATTATGTTAAATTTAATTATTTTATATTTCTCATTAATAACTCAATTATAATAAGTTTGACCACTTAAAAAAACCTATAACCACAACAATCCTCCAATAAATAAAAATTAATAAATTCTCAATCATTACCATTTTCTTTTTATGATGTAAAAAAATAATCCAAAATATTCATAATTTTCATAATTGTTTAAATTTTTAAATTTAGTTTCTTTTTTATATAATATTTATATTTTTCATTATAAAAAATAAGTGAAATGTATACCTAAAAATTCTAATAAAATAATATTTAAAAAATATTTTTAAAATAAATTGATTGAAAATCTATAATTTAAAACCATTTTGATTTAAAACATTTATTTAAAAAATAATAATAATAAATTTTCAAAAGTATAATAATAAGTTTCAATTTTCTTAAATTTATATTCCAAATAAAATACTATAATCTTTTCTTTAGAAAAAAAATATTTAAAATATTTATAAAATAAAAGTGATAAATAAAATGTATAGAAGTGGTTAATTAATCAAACTTAGATAACTAATTAATTCAAAGGGTTAGATACTTTGAATTTCATATAAGAAGTATGGTTGCCCACCTCACTTAACATAAATCAACACGAAGGAATACCCTTTAATTTATAATGAATACCATTCAACATTTCAAGAGAAGAGTGATTACAAATTGCATGTGTAACTTGTTATAAAATTCGAAGTTTCATAAGTAACAAGTTGTCATCAACATGATGATAATATGGAAATCTTTGACACTAGAAAATGCTTTATTACACACACGTTTTACTCTAACAAAAAAATCATTAGTGATGTTTTTAGTTATTCCTTTGTTAATAAATAAAAATCATTAGTGATGTTTTTGGTTATTCTTTTGTCAGTAATTTTAGAGTACTATTTTCTTTTGCATGGACTTGGCTCATTTAGGGGATCAACAATTAAATTCTTATAGATTTTGAATTATTGTAAATTTGGTAATTAGTTTAAAATGTAGCATGTTTATATTTAATGACACTGTTAACTTAACTATATAGGTAAATGAAATAGAAAATTAAGAACTAGAGAAATACATTTCAAAGAAGGCAAAAGAATGAAGGTTGTTTCAAGCTAATGGTTCTCTCACATGATCCAATAATTTATTGATTAGGAGAAATTATTTGAGGTACATGCATAACTTATTAGAATGTGATGTAAAATACATGAGAGAGAGGAAATATTACTTTTATTTATGGAAATTTCATGTAATTCTAAAAAAACAATGTTCTTTTCATGGTGGTATGTTAGTTATTCTCTAAAATATATTGCACATGTTTAAGTTAGTGAATTATTTTAATACCTAAATAATCAAATTACTTGAAATAAAGTTGCACATTTGTAAATAATAATAAGTTATTGTGTTTCACTATTTTTTCATATTTTTAATGTTAATTTTATATATTTTTAAAAAATAATAAATTTAGTGAAGGTTTGAAATTATGAGTTCAAACATTAAGACCGAGTTTGAGGGTCTTAGTCTGTACTTGTGCACCATATATATTTTTTTCTAGATGGGAGAGGCAATAAAAAATTACCACATAAAGAAAAGACCTATGTATTTTAGAATTGTTGGCACCAAATTGGAGATCAGGGTTCTCAGAGGTTACCAACAAAGGTACCACTGTAGTCTAGTTGCATTGGCATATTCAACCTTTCGCAAGGGAAGCAGGTCTCATTTGAAACACTACCGAGACTTGTGTGATAAAGCGAGTTAAAGAGGTGATACGGATTTATGAGTGGAATGAAATGAAACCACAGATTTATAATATGAACACAGAGACAGAGTGGATAATAACATAGATATAATAAAACTTGACTTCTATTAAATAATAAATATGCTGAAAACTGTAAAATGTAGACTCAAAACTTGGCTATGCTCATTCTCAAGAAGATGAGTACAATGAGGCTCTGAAGGCCTTTTTACAAAAAATATGAATGCCAAAACCCTAGACATCCGAAAACCTAACCCTAGGAGATGAAAAACCAAAAGTCATGTGGGCCCCATTGGGCTAAGTTAGTACATCAACTTTCTAGGGTCATAACTTTTGCATACGATCTTCGTTTAGGGTGCGCGATAGCTCATTGGAAATGTATTGATGAGGAGCTTCATTTATGGGGATCAATAAGAGCCTTCAATTATCATTGAGGTGCCCAATCCTAAAAAACATCGTTTGGGCCCACAAAATGGCCCCAAAAGTTTGGGACCCAAATAACTGCTAAAAATAGTAAGCTTCCAAAAAATTGTTTTGAGCCAGTTGGAAAAGATGGGTGGCCACTGATATCCTCCTGGATCAATCATCCCTCCTTAGGAATCAATGGTCTTTATTACGTTGTGTGCCCCCATTAGACGAGGAAATTTCTGTTGAATTTGGCCTCGGGTGAGCCACTTGCCTTGGTGCAGAAGCTGCCCTGCTTTGACAACCTGATAAAGATGGATCCTATGTTGCTGAGAGCCCTTGACCTATCTTTCCATGATCTGATTAGTGGATGCTTGTTCCATGCATTCAAGGTTGAGCTTTGTTGGTGTCAATTGTTCTGCTATCTTTGAGGTGTCCAATAATGGTGGAAAATAAGGCCGAAGGAGGTCCACATTGAACATGGGGTGCAATCCAAGTATGGAGAGAAGGTTGAGCTCAAAATCATTGTCACTCACAACCTTGGTGATGGTGTAAGGTCCATAACAGAGTGAAAGAATCTTCTAATGAGGCCCTGTAAGGAGTTGTTTCTGCAAGTGCAACCAAACTTTGTCTTCCACCTGAAACTGTTGTAACACTCGATGTTGATCATGACACTGCTTGTACTTGGCATTGGACTTCTCTAAAATATCCTGAACATGTTGGAGGATGTGCTGGATCTGCTCAATGAGTCGAGTGTCTTTTTCAACTCCAATTGGAGCATGTGACGAGTCTTCCCGGGTGGCCACAAGGGGTAGTGCAACATCCATGGGACCCAATGGTTGAAATCTCAACCCCACCTGAAAAGGGTTGTGGCTGATTGAGATATGTATGGCTATTTTGTAGTTATGCTGAACATAGGGAAGACTCTCATCCCAAGTGCGAGGGTGCTTGGAATTGTACATGCACAAGATGTGCATGATCATCCAGTTTGCAACCTCGGTTTGACCATCCATCTGGGGTGTAAGGAAATGGAATTGGTGATCTTGGTGTCCAATAGTGACCAGAGGCTCGACCAAAATGTGCTAAGGAACCGATTGGTCCAATCTGAGACAATGGTTTGTGGGATCCCAAAGTGTATCCACACTCGTTCAAAGAAGAGCTTGGCATTGGCCTCCATTGTGATTCTCTTCTTGTAGGTGGCCAGAATCACCATCTTGGAAAAGTAATCAACAACCACAAAAACACAGTCATTTCTTCGCTTGGTGGACGAAAGGCCCAAAATGTAGTCCATTGAGATGGATTCCCAGGGCCTATCGGGAGTAGGAAGAGGAGTGTACATGCCTTGTTCCTTAGTGGCCAGTTTGGCAATAAGGCAAGCAGTGTGAGACCATATATACTTGTTGAGATCCTATTGAAGTTTTGACCAATAGAGATGTCGTTGTGACACTGCCACTATCGTTTCCACACCGAAGTGTCCTACCACCCAAATGTAGTGGGCTTCCCAAATAAGCTTCACTCACTCACTTGATGGAACAAAGATATGGCCCAGATGGCACAACAACACATCCTGAAGATGGAAATTAGTGACAACTATGTTTGTGCCCAACATCTGGTACATGTTAGTGAAGTCAAGATATGTCTCATAGAGGTGGGGACATATGTAGATCTAGTGGTTGCAAGAATATAGCACTGTGGTGAGTGTCGCGACTGGAGGTCAACTGAGGCAATCAGTGACATGGTTCGTACTTCTTGTTTTATACTTGATGTTGGGGTGGAACTGCTGCAAATATGTGGACCACTTTTGATGGTGGTCATTCTGCAATTTTCCTTGTGTCTACATGAACTGCAACAACTTATGATTAGTGTAATATTCCTGATATAAAATAGTATGTTGAACATAAATAATTATCTAGAAATATCAGATAAACAACAATATAACCATAACAACACAATAATACCAAAATGGTACCAGCATAACACCAGAAAGAGCACTTTGATTACTGAGAGCAATGTTCACTTGCCTCTTTGAGGGGGAAACCTCTAGTAGAGAAGAACTCTATTACAATAATATCCAAGACACAACTTCTCATACCCTTGACTCCTATTTATACTAAATATGTCTATCAAAAGAACAATACAAAGGAAGATCCTTCTAGAAGTAGAAGCTTCTACTAGGTCTTCTTGCATTGGACTTATTCTTCCTTATTTCTAGGCATTATTAATATTGACCTTTATTACATGGAAATATATTATTCTACCTATGTGAGGGGTTAGGTCCCTAACATGTCCTCCCCCTTAAAAACAACCTTGTCCTCAAGGCTTGAGATGAAGAAATTGTTGCAGAATGGTAGCTGGTTCCCAAGTGGCATCTATTGAAATTGTATCTTTCCATTGGACTAACACTTCCTTGATGGTTTGTTGATGCAGATGACGCTCACGTTGGTCCAAAGTGACTTGTGGTTGTAGCCAAATGGAGCCTTCTTCATCCAACTCAGGAAGGTTGGTTTGAGTTTGGCACTTAGTTCCAATCACCCTCTTTAAGCAGGAAACATGAAAAACATGATCGCGCTTAGAATGACTGGGCAAAGCTAACTGATATGCCACCTATCCCACACGCTTGAGAATGGTATAAGGACCATAAAATTTGGGCGCCATTTTATGACAATGTTTAGCCTTGAGGGAATTTTTCTTATAATGTTGCAGTTGAAGAAACACCTGATCCCCTTATGCAAATTGATGTTCATATCGGCCTTGATCTACTTGTTGCTTCATGCGATTCTGGGCCATGACCAAATTATCTTTGAGGATACAGAGAATAGCCTCTCAAACTGTAAGCATTTGGTCAACCGCCTGGACCTTTGAGACACCTGGAAAATATGAGAGAACTAAAGGTGGATTTTTCCCATATACCACTTCAAAAGGAGTCATGCGGGTAGTTGTATGGTAAGAAATGTTGTACCACCATTCAACTAGTGTTAACCATTGAGCCCACTGATTTTTCATTTCCGATGCAAAACACCTCAAATATGTTTCCAAACACTTGTTGACAACTTCAGTTTGACCATTAGTTTAGGGATGAGAAGTTGTGATGAGATGCAATTGGGTGCCTTGTATCTTGAACAGTTCTTGCCAAAAATTGTTGGTAAAAGTTGGGTCACGATCATAAACAATAGAATGTGGCATGCCATGAAGCTTGAAGACTTGATCCATGAAAAGTTGAGCCACAGTGGATGTTGTAAATGGGTGTTGAAGAGCACATAAATGGGCATACTTGGAAAGAATATCGACTACCACCATGATGACTGATTTATTGCCCGATTTAGGTAAGCCTACAGTAAAATCCATAGAGATATCCCACCAAATAGCAAGTGGAATCGGAAGCGATTTTAGTGTGCTAGGAGATTTGATTGCTTCTCCCTTGTTTCCTTGACACACCTCACATTCAACCACAAAATTAAGAATGTCATGTTTCATACCATCCCAGAAAAAGAACGTTTGACCCGGTCATAGATTTTGGTAAACCTGGAGTGCCCAGCGGTGGGTGTAGCATGAAGATCAGAAAGTATTGTGGATTCAAGTTTTGACTGTTTACTTAAATACAAATGACCTTTGTATCAAAGCTCATCATGAAGCCAAGAGTACCCTAGGGAAACTAGAGAATTGGCTTGCAATTGTTGTATCAGATGCAAACTTTTGGGATCGTGTAGCCATTATTGGCAAACAACTTGGAGCCAATATGGTACAATGAAGGAGATAGAAAAAAGGGACCCTTCATCTTCATATTTCCTAGAAGGTGCATCAACAACCACATTGTCTTTTCCTTTCTTGTAAATGATCTCATAATAATATCCAAAGAGCTTAGTCACCCATTTTTTTTTCTATGGGGAGGAAAGGCGTTGTTCTAGAAAATACTTGAGGCTTTGATGATATTTCTTAATTTGGAAGCGTTTCCCCAATAGATAAGGGCGCCAAAGATCCATGGCATGCAGAATAACCAACATTTCCTTTTTATATATGGATTTGCCCGAATTTCTATTTGATAGTTGTTTGCTGGTAAAGGTCAAAGGTCGACCCTCTTGCATAAGGATGACACCAATTACTTTCCCGGAAGCATCACATTCTAGGAAAAAAGTCTTTGTAAATGAAATCAATAAGGGCCAAGACTGGAGTGGTGCACATGGCCATATTCAAGGTTTGAAAATAGCTTCAATATTTTTAGGATCCACCCTGACACCGACCTTGCCAACAAGATGACCCAAGTACTCGACTTCTGAGGTGTCAAAAGAACATTTAGATTGTTTGAGGAAAAGTTGGTGCTGAGAGAGTATATGGAGACTTGATCCACATGAGAAATATGGGTTTTCTAGGTTTTAGTATAGATTGATGATATCATCAAAGAAAACTAAAACACAATTACGGAGAAAAGGACATAAGACATGATTCATGAGGCTTTGGAAAGTGATGGGAGAATTACATAAGCCAAATGGCATGACCAAAAAATCATAGTGGCCCTCATGAGTTCTAAATGTAGTCTTAGGAATGTTTGGCTCATTCATACGGATCTGGTGGTATCCAGAACGAAGATCAAGTTTAGTAAATAATTGGGCGGCACTCAATTCATCCAACATGTCATAAATGACAAGAATGGGAAATTTGTCTTTAATGGTGAGTTTTTTGAGGGCTCGGAAGTCAGGAAACATGCACCAAGAACCTTGTTTCTTAAGGAACATGACCACAGGAGAAGAGTAGGGGCTCATACTAGGGCAGATAACACCTGCGTTGAGCAGTTCTTGAACAATTTTCTCAATTTCATTTTTTGGGGAAAATAGGTGACGATAGAGACATATATTGGGAGGAAGGCTTCCGGGAACAAGGGGAATGGCATGATCATGAACACCATGGGAAGGAGGGAGGCCTTGGGGAGTGGAAAAACCCACTTGATGTTTAGAGAGGGTGGATTGAAGGTCCTGCAACACAGAGGGTATGATTGTGATAAGGGAAAAGAGAGAAATCCAACGGAATAGGTCTTAAATAATGGTGCCAACATGATCCAAACTATTTTTTTTTACTCCTATGGAGTTATACTCTGATTTGAAGAATACTGCAGTGATGAAATTCCCAAATGATTAATAGGAAGAAATGTGTAGTAATTTCACAACCCAAATGCAGGAGATACAGTTGCGTGGCAATAGATCTTGTTTGTTCTATTTTTGTTTCTGTCCTAAAGGTTTGGGTATTCAAGGGTTCTAGAGATAATGGTTTTCCCTATGCTATAGCTCTTTGATATATGTGCGGGGTCCAATAGTAGTACTCAGTCCAATATCTCAGGGCACCAACTAAGGAGGCTAGACTATTCCCTTAGTCGTACTACCCGAATACCCAGGTACTAGAGATTATCTTCTCGAGTATTTTTCTCAGTGGCACTATAGTAGTTAGGTAGCCAATCGATTTATCTATGGAGGGCTTCAGGATATCTAGGCCGATCCATATACAGGTGTTCTTTGATGCGCTACCACTCGAAGGGGTACCAACAAGGGTTACAAGGGTGGCCAACATATGTGTGCTTAAGTACCCCTTGTATTTTCTGCATGTATGAATCCCCGACTATGGGTTTATGCATGTAACGAATGATCTTTGTAGATTAAAGACGTTGGAATACGTCTCTGCCCTGAAAAAAAATTTAACCCACAATTTTCTGTCGAGGAAGGTGCTCTAATACCACTTGTAATATTCCAGATATAAAATAGTATGAAGAACATAAATAATTAGATAGAAATGGCAGATAAACAACAATATAACTAGAACAACACCACAATAATACCAAAATGATACCAAAATAACACCAGAAAGATCATTTTGATTACTGAGAGTAATGTTCACTTGCCTCTTCAAGGGGGAACCTCCAATAGAGTAGAGATCTATTACAATAATATCCAAGACAAAAATTCTCATACCCTCGACTCCTATTTATATTAAATATATATATCAAAAGAACAATCTAGAGGAAGATCCTTCTAGAAGCAGAAGCTTCTATTAGGTCTTCTTACATTGGACTTATTCTTCCTTATTTCTAGGCCTTATTAATATTGACCTTTATTCCATGGAAATATATTATTATACCTACATGATGGGTTAGGTCCCTAACAATTAGTGTGGATGATTGTCTCCTTCCCGAGAATGTGATGCCTCCATTGGCAGTAGGCTTGCACAATGGAGTACATTTCTTTTTCATAAGTAGGGTACTTATGAATGACATATGATAGTGTCTCACTATGATAGGCCATGGGGTGGTTATGTTGAGTGATGACTGCACCCAAAACATAGTCTAAAGCATTTGTCTTGATTTCAAAGGGTTGTTTCAAGTCAGGTAATGGAATCACCGGGGTTAAGCACAATCGTTGCTTCATATTATCAAACACTTTCTATTGGGACAGGCCCCACACATTTTTTTCCTTATCAAAACCTATGGTTATTTGGATGAGGGCCCACGCAATATGGGAGAATCCCAACACGAACCTGCGATGGAAATTGGCAAGGCTTAAGAAGATCTAAAGCTCAGTGAGCGTGGTTGGGGCTGGCTAGTCATGGATGACTTGGATATTAGCTGGATCAACATGCACACCATGCACATAAAGAATTTAGGTTAGGTACTGGACCCTGTCCAAGCTGAAGGAGCATTTTTCCAAGTTGGCATATAGCTTATGCTACCTCAAAGTGTGCAGAACATACTGATTATGTTGCAAGTGTTATTCCCAAGTCTTGATGTAGATGAGGATGTCATCTAGATACACCACCACAAGAGAATTAGTGAAAGGATGTAATATATCACCCATCATCCTCATGAAAGTTGTTGGGGCATTTGGAAAACAAAAGGGCATGACCAACCATTCAAAAAGACCTTCTTTTGAGTTGAAGGCATTTTTCCATACATTTTTTTTTCTATTAGGACCTGATGGTAGCCAGGATTTAGATCAATCTTACTGAAGTATTTGGCCCCCTTGAGTTGATCAAGGAGATCGTTGATTCAGGGAATTGGGTACCTATTCTCGACTATGATTTTATTTAGGGCCCAATAATAAATGTAGAGTTTCCAATTCTCGACTTTATTCTACACCAGTATGATTGGGCTTCCACAAGGTGACGAGTTGGGCCGAATGTGCCCCTTGTGAAGAAGTTCTTGGATTTGACACTTGATCTACTTATTTTCTAGTAGAGAGAGACGATAGACTGGCCCATTGGGTAGCAGTGCACCAAGGGTCAGATCGATGGGATGCTTGGCCGAAAAGTGTAGAGGTACCCTAGTAGGTGATGAGAAGATGTCTTTGTATTCTTACACGACCTTATACACTTGCTTATGTGCATGGAGAGGTCGAATATGGAGGCCATGGATGTGGATGCCATCTTTCACTCACTCTGAGAGAAAATCATGAAGAAGACAAAATCCCTAGTCTAATAAATTACCTTCCTACATTGCTTGGCAGAGATCAAAGAAATAACACTAGGTAGGACTACCTCAGGTATCTTGTACAATTTCTCGTTCAAAGTAATAATAACACTGCGAGGCTTAGACTCATATACAAAATGACATTTCCATAAATAAGGATGTCCCAAAAGAACATAAAAAACTTCAAGGGGAGAAACATCACACAAACCTCATCCTTGAATGGCTTGATGTCATATGACAAGCGACACTATGGGATGATGTGAAGATTGCTTCCTTAATAGAGCCATTTGATGGTGTAGGGTGCAGGTTTGACTTTTTTGGTAGGGCTAGCCACTTGATGACCTCTACTAAGATGAGGTTTTTTTTGGTTACCACTATCAATGATGAAGTACAATTAAGTGCCTTTGACCCACATCTATGAATGAAAGAGGTGCTCGCCTTTCTCTGTCTCATCAGGTTCATCGGGATGGATCTTGGTGGTAGAAATGGTGTCAATGGGTTCCACATCAATGCTCTATCTCCCCTTTTCTAGTTCTGACTCATATTCATAATCTGCATCTGATTCAGAGGATTTTATGTCAACCACCAATGATGTCTTTGAGCGGAAATCAACAATGTTATGCCAGGGGTTCTTATGGAAGTCGCACCACTTCCCGGTATCTTTCTTCATCTTCCCATTGTCCTTCTTTTCTTACTTCTTGGAATGGTTGTCCTGAGGTTTCCCTATTTTCTCTGTCCTTTTTTCTACGAGTTGGGGTTTCCCTTGCCGTGCTTCTGATGTGAGGGGTTCCCAGACCCAAATTGTCGCATCTTTTTTTTAATCTTCTGCTCGATTTTGACGACATATAGATAGTCCATGCCCAAGGATGATATGTCCAAAAAATACATTTCTCTTTGGATGTATCTATGCAGAACGTCACGGTACTTGAGAACCAGATGTCTCTCAAAATATTTGATACCCATCTTGGTATGCAAGGTATCGAAGACATTGGTGAACTCTGGCACTATTTGGTCTCTTTCCTATCGCAGTGTGGTCCATCTTGTATACAAGTCATCATAACTTCCAATAGGATAGTATTGTTCCTTAATAGAATCCATAGAGGAATCCCAAGTGGGTGAAACTAAAAATAATGTGGATCCCTCTATTTCCTTTTGCTCACAGAAAGTCTCCCACCAATATTTGACATGAGGGACGACCTTGAGGAGTGAAAATGTAATCTTTTCCCTAATAAAAAAGTTGTGGACATAAAGATACCCTTCTACAATGTTTAACCATTTATCTACAACATCTATATCTATTTGACCTTCAAATATATGAATATCAAAATTGATCTATACCTTGAAAGAGGCGGCGCCTCCGCTTGAGGTGGATGTGTCGCTTGTCAGCATCCATCGAAGGATTTTTTCAAAGTTGTCCATCATCTTGTTCCTCTATCGCTCAAGGGATTCCTCGAGCAACATTTTGAAAGGATATCCTATCTCGTCATATTTATTTTCTCTCGCCATTGACAGTTTCTTGGGTGTGCGAGAGCAGTTGTCCTCAAGAGAAACAATCTAAAGACCCAACTCTCTATACCCTGACCACGTCGGGGACATACATTAAAAAAAACAACAAGGATCAGACTGCTCTGATACCATTGATCCAGATTTATGAGCGGAACAAAATGAAACCATAGATTTATAATATGAACATAGAGACACAGTGAAAAATAACAGAGATACAATAAAACTTGACTTCTATTAAATAAGAAATATGTTGAAAACTGTAAAATGCAGGCTGAAAACAATCTTGCTAGAATGGTGGCAACTTATCTCTGAGAAGAGATGTGATGGCTACGCTGATTTGCAAGAAGATGAGTACAATGAGGATTTGAAGGAGTTTTTACAATAAATATTAATTCCAAAACCCTATAAATCCAAAAACCTAACCCTAGGAGATGAAGCGCCAAAAGTCATGTGGGCCTCGTTGGGGTAAGTTAGTAGATCAACTTCCTGTGGTTGTAACTTTTGAAAACGATCTTCATTTAGGGTGCACAATAGCTCATTAGAAAGGTATGGAAGAGGAGATTAATTTAGGGGACCCAATAAGAGCCTTTAATCATCATTGAGGTGTTCGATCATGAAAAAACATCGTTTGGGATCTTAAAATGGTCCCAGAAGTTTGGGACCCAAAAAAATGTTAAAAATAGTAAGTTGCCAAAAAATTGTTTTGAGCCAGTTGGAAAAGGTGGGTGGCCACCGAGATCCTCCTGGATCAAGAGGACACACCATCAAGTCCAGTTCATTACAATACAATTCCATACCTAAATGGAGATATATAGTAACATTAAAATTTTTAGACCAATAAAAGAATTGAACAATATGTGTTGCACAATACTAAATTAAACACATACATCAAGAAGCTTGTTTAAACATTAAAACAACTAGCAGTTAGCATAAAAACAAAGATTACACAGGAAGGAAACAATGCATTCATCCACATATTGACAAATGTTTGGGTGCCCAAATAATCCAACATATATTATCTTATTATAACTGATCATACATGGAATACATTCCTTGCTATCAAGAATTATACAAATGAATCAACAATGAGGGAACATATCTCAACTCTCAAACTATGCACAATTGCAGTTATGTTGGGCCCCGACAACTCTCCTTATATTTTTACAAAATTTAAAGGGCCCCTATTAAAATCTTGATAATTATAATGAGCTACAGAATCAACCTTTTCAAATAGTTCCATTCCTTGGCTTGCTTTGAG
>JZKD02S1622897.1:105373-117562 GCA_000966675.3 Picea glauca
CACTCAATAATATAATCATGTGATTTTATATAATAACTCTGGCTGAGGAAATTCTTACCTAAATTTCCTTTCAACAATTATGCAAAAAGAGTAATAAAACTCATACTTGCATGACTTCCATTAATAAATTTTATACTACCTGAAATTCTTATGGAAGTAGAAGCTTTCATTCTTCTTTTATCAAACTTATAACCAATGCTTCAACTCTCTGTTGCTTCCCTCCTTATGAAACAACATCATCGGCGACACTTGAAAACATGCAAGCATTATTTCCTTTGGCTGACCCAACAAGCCATAACATACTTGCTGCCACAGAAATTGCAACAACTTCTTTCCCATGTGCAACTTTTCCTTGCTGAACCCAGAAGTCTTCAATTCTTCCCAAATTCCTAAATCTTCTTGTGCTCTCATTGTAGTCACTATACATGACTATTTCTTCCCTGAGCACCTTCGACGTAGTGCCCCTATCTCAGCGGGGTCTGCTGACCTCCCGGTCAAAGGATATTTCAAACTTTTGAGTCGCATTGACTCTTCGGCTTGTGATTGGACCCAAAACAATTATACACAGTTCTCATTTCCTTCTGTGTGCAGGTCCTGATAGACCTGGAGGCTATTCCTATGTGCTTCCAAAAATCCAAATTTCTGGCGCTAGCCCCTTTTTTATTAGCCCTTTCCTTCATAAGACTGTGGGCTATGACCTCACATAAGTGTGTTATTGCGGGCGTGGGAAAGAGTGGTTTTAGACCAACCCTCTTTTTCGCCCCGCAATTCTCCTCCAGTTGCCACGTATCCTTTTTCTTAAACTGTGGTATATAAATTGCGGCCTGCTCTCGGATTTTTAACATCCAAGCAAGTTTTGTCTCCGCAATCCAGCTCGTCTTTCGATCTCCAATCCCATGGTGATGATCCACGATCAATAGTTTCTATCTATCCTCCTTCCACACGCGATCCCAAATCTACACGATTTGTTGACACATAGCTCCCTTCCAAATCAACGACTACAATTGATTTCGACTCTCCGGCCCTCGAGAGTTTCAACTCTCAACTATTTGTTTTTCCCCATATGAAAATCTTCTGGAGTGGAATATTTATTGACACCTGTCCTCAACAATCAGATGGTTTTGATGAACTCTGGATCTCTGACCTTTGGGAGTTCTCACATCTCTACACACACAAATCTCTGGAGTGAATTCCCTGGAGTGATAGAACTTCTGCCACACGTCCTCTCCAAATCAATGACCTTGATTCTCTTTGGGAATTCGAATCTTTCCGACCAAGACCAGATCAACAGTCCTTCGACCTCTTCGTCGATCAACAATCGAGATCTCCTTTGGGACTTCAACACTTTCACCCTCTACTTTCCTCTAGAGTGCTCTGTTCCCGGAGTTTCAGATCTGGTGCCACATGTCCTCCTTCACATTGATGACTCTCGTCGTTTCGGGACTTCGACACTTCGGGCTATTCTGAAATAAAACTTCTCAGAAACCCCGGAGTACGTTCCTCTGAAGTTCACGATCTAGTGACACCTGTCCAACCTAGATCAATGGCTCGCAACCACTTCAGTTGTCCAGGCTTCAACGATTTCAAACTTTCATCCTTCACATTCTCCCAGAGTGTTTTCACCTGGAGTTCACAATCTGTCGCCACGTGCCCTTCTATATCTGATGGTCCAAACTTCTTCTCACAACTGATCTAACGACTTTTGTCACTCCTCCTCTTGAGCTTTTGAATTCTTCTGCCTTGGAATATTTTGTTAGTGTTCAAAGGCTTAGACCTTTGACCTTTCTCCTGTGAGTCCCCCTCCTGGTTCTCATCTTCGGTCTTGTAAGTGTTATCTATTATGAGCTTTAATACTTAGAATGAGTCTATCTCCCATACACTCCTTGCATTGTCTCTTCTGAGATTTTCTCTTCTCTGTAATAAATTTCGGGAACTAGCCCCTTTCTTTAAGTCCCCAACCCACGCAACCATGGGTCGTGACCAAGCGCTAGATCACTAGGTTCTTACTCAGGCCTTTGGTTTCAAAAGATTTCAATGCACCACACAAACATCTCTTAGAGTTCTAGATTACCGAACTCGTGAAGTAGGGAGGATCAACTGTCCACGTCTACTCAACATCCGATGACTAACACTTACTATGGAACTTTAGGCGTCTGAGTTTTGGATCTTTGGGACGTTGGAGCTTCGAAGGATCTCGCATCCACACATCTGAACTGCTAATCTCTAAACATTCCCAATCACCCTTGGTGACGTCATTACGTCACATCACTTAACATTTTCCAATTGCGGGGGCATGCAACGTTGGTTTGGAGTAACCTGTCTTTCATCCCGCAATTCTTCTGACGCTGACACATAACCCCTCGGTGAAACCATGGTTTGGATTTTGGGATCGCCTTGGACAATTAACTCTCATGAAAATTGGGTCCCCGCAATGCCTCCTGGCCGTTGATATTGATGTATCATGATCAATGCCATTGTGGGTCCTCCGACCTTTAACTACGTTACATAACCTCTTCCCCACTAGCCATGCCCATACAGAGTGCCACATGGAAGCATACTAGCGACTGACTCATGGCCCAATCAGATGGGTGTCACAGGCCACGTTCCATATGGAATTTCAACCTTTCACGGGTTTGAAACCCACTAACACGTGGCAAACATCCCATGTGTCCACGTCCATCCAAGTGACATCATCATGACTCACTACTTCGGCTCTTTGGGAGATTTCACCCTTCACTACTGCGTTTGACCTTTAAACATTGGCTTGATCCAACAGTTGAGCTCTCCTCTCTAGATATACGGTGTAGATCCACTTCGGAGCTTTAGGATTTGGCCCTTCTCTTGTTTCTAGCATCAAACTTCACTGAAGTTGCGAAGTTTGAAGGGATTCCAGGTTAACCCTTCTGCACCTTCCCCAAATCTGACAGTCATAAGGGATTTCCCTTCCTTCCGAACAAATCCTATGGCGTAGAACAAACTCTGTTACTCTATGGATTTCTAAAGGAATTCACGGCTAACTGCCTCGCAACATTACCAGATCTGACAGTTGTGAAGGATTTTCCTTCTCCCGAACAGATCCTAAGGTCCACATTACTTTGTGGCCCAATATCACTTATGTCATGGTTTTACGACATCGCTACTCCTCCTGAGCTTCGTAACATGACCAAGGTAACTTCTTGGCACTCATGAAGGTTCTAAGGTTTTAAATTGGTCCTATAGACACAATTTCCTCTTGAAACCTTGGGACCAATGACCACTTACCCAGCCCATCCAGGCTCAACGTTGAAACCTTGGCTTTGAAATCAAATTTTGTCTACTTCAAAAACAATTCTTTCCGAAACTTTTGCTTCAACCTCCACTAACATGGCCCATCCAGGCTCAGTGTTGTAACCTGGCTTTGATACCATATTGTAACATCCTCGGCCTTTCAAAGGCCAAGAAACGCTACCAACACAACCTTAACATTGAATTTAAAGCTTTGATACCATATTTTAACATCCCTGGCCATCAACCCCACTGTTGGGCAACGTTACTACGTAGAACATTAACATACATATTAAATCAAATTAAGACATTTAACATAGAGTTACTTCCATCATACAAACTTAAATAGAATAAAAATAAATCCACTTGCAATGGAATACATGATAATATTACAAGCATCACATACATGCATTTTAATTGAAATTAAACACATAATGATACTTATCTTTGAAACTCTAGTAACTCCACCAACTACGTGCATACCTTACACGAACCTCCTAGACTTAGACCACACTTCTCATCATGCTCAGTAGTGGGTCACCCTTGAGCTGGGACTAAGCTCCACCCAAGGCAAGGGAATCCTATACTAAGATGATGTTACATGAAAACTGCACAGAGTAACCAAAAGGATTCTCTCCAGGAGCCTTCTTATGCCCACTACTCATAGACTCTCATTCCCTACATGCCTATTCCACCTGAGAGTATACACCTTCACAATCAAAGTCCATCGATGCTTCACCTCCCTCTTTGGGTCTCAACAATAGGTTAGATCAAGAATTGTCAGAGCTTCGTAGCTGGTGATGGACTCTCTCTAGGAGAAAACCACTTCCCAACAAAATCTCTAACCTGGAGAGAGATTCTCACAGGTTTGACAACCTGCCTCTTCTACCATGGGCTCAAAAATCCACTTCTTCAGAACACTCCTCGAATCATCTCTAGCCAGGTGAGGACAACAACCACGGTTCAACACCCATTCACATAGGGATGACAGTAGAAACAACAGATGGGCATGGCACCGCAGGCAAAAACATCCCATGATGAATCACGATACAACTAAGGTGATTACTCAGGTGTCAGGTTCCTCAGAAGATGCAGAATGGTTCACGGATTTTGGGTCTCATGTGCATGTGTGAATATTGCAAAGGTTGAATATAGAGGCCATGGGATTCACAGAGAGTTCCAGAATGGCTAGCCACAAGTTCAGGTCGAGGGTGGAAGAATGGTGCACAGAAAACCTTCACTATCGTGGTTATGCAGATACAGACATAGAGGCCAAAAAAGGGTTCATACGAGCATCCCCGTGAACTCAGGTGGAGGATGATAGAATGGAAGAGTGAACCCCCAACTTAGCTGATGCTTTGAATTTTAACTACATGTGCCTAGGTCGACACTTGTCTTCCTAGAGATGCATGCACCACATTTGCATTCGTTCCCCTTTCCCAGGAACTTAGGACAACACTCATCAATTGTCGACCTTAGCCTTTAGGAAATAATAATAAATTATGATCCCCTTTAGAGGTAAGCCCCCTAGATTAGCTCCTAGGCCCACACACATAACCTCCTCCCTTACCCAAGCTTGTGGAAGCTTAGTCCCCCATCACTCTTTTTTCGTGGTTGGTCTGCACGCAAAAATGTTTATATTTTATTAATGATCTGCATAATTACATATACAAAATAAGGCTCACGGCCTTTAACACCTAGGCTCTCCAGCCTAATCACCAAATAAGCCTCCTAGATTATTATAACTCAGCTCACCAGCCTACAAAACATGTTTACAATTTATAAATACAACTGGGGCTCATACTTGGGTTATTACAAATAGGGACTGAACTATCTCAACAAAGTGATCATCGACTTTTCTGATGGCCAACAATTGTGCATCTGGAAGTGTATCCTCCACACTATTAGGTTCCTCTCCATGTTCTAACCTGGATAAGTGATTGGTTCCTTTATTCATTATTCTTGGCTTGGCCACAATTTCAAAGTCATACTCCTGAAATAGTAGTAGCCATGTGCAAATTTGTCCCCCCAACACTGGCTTATTGACTAAGTATTTCAATGCAGAATGATCAGTGAACATCTTAAAATGTCCTCCCAGAAAATAGTATCTAAACTTTTGCAGCGCATATACCATAGCCAAGCCTTCTCTCTTAGTCATAGTATAGTTCCTTTCATCTGTAAAAATATTCCTTATATCAAAGGCTATGGGGTGGTCAATGTATAATGCACCTGGTTGTGCTAAAACTGCTCCTAATGCAATGGATGAAGCATCGACATGAACATTGAACTCCTTACTCCAGTATGGAAAAACCAAGAGAGGCGCAGTAACCATTTTTTGCTTTAGTGTGTCGAAGCTCTGTTGACATTCTTCTATCCATTGGAACTTACTATATTTATTTAATAACTTCTCCATAGGTGCGATTATCTATGCATAACCCTTAATAAACTTTATGTAGTACCCAGTGTGTCCTATTGCAGTGCACAACTGTCTAACTGAAGTAGGAGGAGGTAGATCGACAATGATAGCGATCTTGGAAGGATCTACCAACAACCCATGCTTACACACAATATGCCTTAGAAACACTCCAAAGGGTGAAAATAAAATACACTTTTTCAGATTCAGGGAAATCTGACATTGCCTGCACTTATCCAACATTAATCTCAAGCATTCAATATGATCCTTTATTAGGCTAAAAATAGTCCAATAATCAAAGTATGCTTCCAAGAACTTGTGTAAAAATTCCTTAAATGCTTCGACCACCACCCTAGAAAATATGGTTGGTGCATTGTTCAAGACAAAAGGCATCACAATGTACTAAAAAGAACCCCATTCTATTTCAATTGTGGTCTTATGTCGATCTTCCTTAGCAATTCTGATCTGGTGATAGCCTGAAAATCCATCTGTGAATGATTAGACCTTCTGTCCTCCTACATTATCTAGAGCTTCATCAGTGAAGGGTGTAGGAAAGGGGTCATGTAGGCATGCATAATTCAGTTTCCTTTAATCTACGCAAATTTTGATTTCTCCTGACTTCTTATCTTGGACCACCATAGGGATGATCCATTCAGATTCTTCAATTCCAACATTCTATCCAGTTCAATCTTAACTTTCTACTTATATTTGGGATTTAGTCTGTAGGGTCTTTGCTTGATGGGTCTTGCATCTGGTCTCAAAGGGATATTAATTTCCCCCATGGACCCTTTAATGCCATTCATGTCTATGAACTTGGTTGGAAAAAAATCTTGATATTCATGCAATAGTTCTGTGATCTTGCTAATAGTAGCATCATCCCAATAGTCTCCAACATTTTCTAACTTAGGTGTTTCCTCTGTTCCAATATTAACCTTCTTAATTTTAATGGGCTTCCCAACAAAAGGTAATTCAATCCCTGGCCCTTCTATGTCTCTTTGGCCTTCAGTTTCTAAAATGTTTACATCCCTCAGGTCATCATCCTCATCAACATTAATATTGTACCAATCCTGTAGTCGTTGAAGAGGTGTAGTCCATTGATCTTTTTCTTGGTCAAGAGGGGGTTAGGTGCCTCCTCAAAGACCTTCTGTCTTATAATTTGTAAAGCCTGATCTACTATAGGGTACTGAATTTAAAATAATAATGTAGCTATAAAGTTATGAGTCATACCGTACCAATATGTAGTGACGAAGCATAGTTCTTCTTTAAGATACCAGTTGATAGGTGTAGTGTCCAATGTGTTAATGAACTTATGCACCCACTGTTCTTTAGGAATATTTCTCCAGGCCTCCTCACAACTTTGCATATGGTTCTTAGGGCAACTTTGACTTGTGTATCAAACTTCACATCCTTCAGTTTGGTCTGAAAACCACACTATCAATAAGGTGTGACATTGTACCCATTCGCCGATGTTCTTCTTGTCTGTTACCCACCATCTAGCTGGTGTTGCTTTCAATGCTTCATCTAGTGCCAACATCCTCTATTGTACTAGTACAATTTTCTCAAATTTAGCTAGAAATGTCTCTAAATGATTCAGGCCATCAAATGTAGGAATATGACTTACTTATGTGCCAATCCAACAAACTTCTCTGGTCAATGTGACACATCACCATGTAGAGACTTCGTACATTCTATTCTGTCGATTTTCCAATGCTTCCTCTAAATATGATGAACATGCACTTTCACTTCGCCAACTTAGATTTCCATCTGTTGTGGGATTAATGTAATCCTATTGTATTGATGTCAGTTTATAGATGTTCTCTAGCTCATATGCATGGTATTCTTCTCTGATAGGTTCTATGTATCTACGACCTTCATCTGGTTCGAGAGGTGCAATGACTTCAAGGCCATTTCCCTCAAATTTCATTCTTCTCTTCTTTAGGTCAACAATAGTCGATTTGTTGAAAGCACAGGATAAGGAAATCTATCATCAACAATCTCAATCACTTCAAAGTCTACAAATGTCCTTACTGTCTTGGGTGGGAAATCCCTCCTATGGACTATCACTAAGGGTTTTATCATGCATGCAAAAATGACCTAAAGATTCTTACTTTTTACCATCATCCCATGCCTAAACCCCATTACTCATATGTAAATACAAGGCTCAAGAGATTAAGTTGACGTACCTTATTTTTTGTGTTTTGATGTCAATCCCTTTTCACGCTTGGTCATTCTTTGACTGCGACTCTCCTCCCAATGTTGACCTACATTCACTAAAGACAAAGAAATAACTCCACATGCATTTGATCTATGAACTAATAGGTTAGATATTTAATCAATCATAAAATCAATATTCCAATAATGAGAATCTCATATGGCAGGATGGGAAAAGCAATTCTTTTATTAACTTCACAATGATACCTTACAATGATAAAGTTGGCCACTGCTCCTTGATCCTAGTCCTAGGCTCTTCTTCCATTGTCTTCCAACTTCTTTGCTCTATACTTCTCTTTGCACAAGGATGGATAAAGGTTGGGACAAAAGGAATGCTTATTCGGGTATAGTTTCTTTACTATGATTCTCCTCCTTTCAAATGGGACCCCTAACCCTTCTTTTATAAGCTAGAAGAAGCTAGGTATTTGGTCAAGTGACCGACCATGCATGGCCAAAAGGTTTAGTTAACTTACCCAAAGCTGAGTGTTCCATCAACAACTTTCCTTTTTCTGTGCTTTTGTAGGTACATGCGGGCTGTCTTGGGTAAGCTAGTGTGTACACTCGTGCAGTAATGGAGTAGGGAGCATGAGTATTTATAAAAGGGGTTTTTAAGAAGAGTTGTTCAACAGTGTTTTGGAAAAGAAGGAATCTGATATGGCCTAATGCCAGGTAAGCATGTCTGGTGAAAATTAGGGTTATAACAGATGCCCCCTAATGTGTGAGGTTAGAAGAACATCTGATGGCCGAAATACATTAACAATCTTCACCGATGTGTCGAACAAGTGAGCCCAGGGACCAGAAATCGGGAGGTGTCGTCTGCAAAATAATAATTGTCTCACCGAGGCAGGCATACCCATGCTCGGGATAAAATAAAATCATGGCTACCAATCAAATACACTGTATATCCATGTCATATAACTATATAAAGTGTAGCCACGAGCAATACATAGTGGAGCTACATCTCGAAATAAAAAAGATATACATGTAGAGTGTACATCTTCTAGAAGTTGATAAGGCTTGATGGTCGGAGATGAGGTCTTCAGAGCTCAAGCAACAACTTAAAAATCTTCAAAACTTGGGTAGGAGTGTAATATGAGTGTACGACTTCACTACCCAGAGGTCTTCGACGGCTCATTGGTCATGGACTAGAGAATCTTGAGTATTAGACTGAAGGCTTCATTGATTTTGAACAAAGACTTGATTGGAATTTCGGGATGGCCAGGAATGAGGGAAAGAGACAAACTTCAAAGGGGATGACTCAGGCTTGGTAAAAACTTCCCTTGGAAAATAGCATGACAAATGATGAGACTTAGGCAGCATGGAATTAACATAAGTTTACGAGGCAGGAGGCAACACAAACTCTCCATATGTTTGTAAAAATAACCAAATGGAGGAGGACACAACTCTATGTAGGGAGAACAACTTCCTAAGGTCATATTAAATACCATAGTTTGACGAAAAAACGAATATATGTGCTTTATCCAAGGGCGACTCATTATGCTGCAAATAAAAAGAAAATAATTTTCCCTTCCTCTTTTTGGGGTATATTTGATTTTTTTTTGTCTTTTTTCAATAATTTTGGAAAAAGAATAAAAGAATGTTACGTTACAAAGGAGGAACGAGTGTGAAAAACATACAAGTTCGAGGCGCAAGGATAGGACTGATGTTCAAAGGACACTTGGAAAAAATCCTCTAGGGCCCAAATGTGTCAAGACACAGAGGCAAAGTGCTACAACGCTTGCGTATAAGGAATGCTTCAAATGGTTCAGTTGAGAGAAACATGGAGCCGATATTAGACCAAAGACACAGGCATGCAAACACGGTTAACAAAACACGCAATGGTAACGTCCTTTGATGTAAGTTTAACGAGCCTAGAGAAGGTACGATCGACGATTTTTCATATTTAGAGAGTCTAAAAAAATGTAAAAGGAGACTCCACTGGGGTACCTTTTTTGAAGGTAGTCTAGTCAGTTCTAAAAAGGGGTAAAATAGCACCAAAAAGACGTCTATTCAAAACCATTTTAACGAGTGTGATAAAGACAAGATCACTTGGCCATTTTTTCATTTTTAAGGAGTCTAAAAAAAGCTTAACTATGGACTCCATCGGGAATGTTCTTCTGGACCATTTTAACGAGTGTGAAAGAATAAGGTCACTCGACGATATTTTCAATTTTAGGGAGTCTGAAAAGAGCTTAACCATGGACTCCGTGGGGGTTCCTTTTTCATACATTTAGTCCCTTAGGCCCAAAAAAGGGTTAAAATGATACCTGAGGGTACTCTTATAGAGAATTGAAGTTCCTTAGAGTATACCTTTGTTCGTACAGTTGATCGTCCAGATCGAAAAGGGGTAAACTACCGCTGGATAGACGTGACCTCAAATTTTAGTTTAACGAGTGTGAAAGGCGATAAGATCGCTCGAAAATATTTTCATGTTTAGAGGGTCTGAAAAGGGCTTAAAAGAAGACTCGTTATGCTTTTTGGGAGTCCCGAGGGTGAGGTCAAGAGTGAAAAGGAATCATGCAAATGAGACTCAAACTCGTAATCAGGAAAAAACTATGGAGGACTCCCGAGCCTATAGTCGTTAGTGATAGCATGGACACCGTCATGAAACTAGGATCTACCTAGGGCATCTATGTTATGGTAGGATCTACCACCAAATTACGACACTTCTACAGTAGTAATCAGGGTTTTGTGTCACAACTTAGTGGGATCGATCCTATGACAAAGAGGAAAAGACAACGAGATGCAAAAAGTGGGGGTGGAATCCTGACTTAAATGCATCGAGCTGGAAAAAATGAATTTTTACCAAAGGGCGGTCCAAATGCCCAAGTCTCAAAAAAAATTCCAAATACTCAAAGGAATACCTCCCTTGATCATCCAAAGAAAACTTCTGAACCATCTTAAATGATTTTCAGTTTAGAAAAAATGACAAAAGGGTCCGAAAATTGAAAAAAAAGGGCCAAAAATCTCTATAAATAGAAGCTGGCAGCTCATTATCACCATTGTTAATTCAAAAATAGACTAAAAGCCAAAAATACCCCTTTATGAAAATAATTGATTCTGGGAGCTTCGGTGGACAAAACAACCAGCTGCTTGGACCAAGTAAGTATAAACTCTCTCCTCTTGAAATTTAAATCTTTATTTATGATTTTAGATTCATGTTTTGGGGGGGTGTCGACCTTCAAAAGGTCGGTCCTAGGTCCACGCGGGCTGTCTTATGACAGGCTGCGTGTACACTCAGGCAGAGGAAAAACTGCACATGTGTACATGCGACTGTCATCATTACAGCCCGCGTGGACCCTTTAATTAATGAATTGTTTTTTAAAAAAACAAGGGTTCACCCTCCTGAACTTGGTGTTTTGTAGGATGTATGTTCACTGGAGGGAAAGAGAGCATGAGGATATTAGTGAGTTGGTCAGGGAAGACCCCAATGTTGTTGTTTCCTTAATGCAATGTGGGCTGCTCAAGTTCTTCCTATGTCCTTTTATGCAGGAAAAACCTAGGCTACTGAATGCCTTGGTTGATTATTGGCATCTCGATGTAGAGGCCTTTATGTTAGAGAGGCAGTCACCAGTTCCTACTACAGAGGACATATATTTTTTGACTGGCCTCTCCAAGAGAGGGGGACTAGTCAATTTCTGGACATTTCCTTCGGGGCCTCATAACATATCAGAATTAATATGACTTTATTGTGAGGCTGGTACAGACCGATCGAGCTCTTAGGTGCCAATAAGCAAGATCACTTATTTATCACTGCAGGCGATTGTGTTTCTTATTGGGCGGATGACTAGTTTTGTGGCTCTACATCAGGCGTCCTGTGCATAGATGAATTGTTCAGTCCAGTGCTTAAATGCACAGATATTTGACTGGAGCACTACACTGCTGGATTGTATGAAGAGGAAGCTGACAGATTGTCGGTTGTAGACGCAGAGGAACTTCAGGTTCGAGATGATTCTATTCTCTTTCTTCTTTGAAAGAGTTCATAGTTTCAGTCCTCGAGTGGTGGTACAAGGACATCAAGCCTCTCTTCCTGCAGTTTGTAGATGGGCAGTGTTACTGCTACGACAGGGTGGTGGAAGGACCAATGATTCCTTTGATGATGACTTCTTTGCTTGGTTGTTGCGACAGATCCCAGTCATAGAGGATTAACCTTATGCTAGGATTGATTTCTCGAGAGATCCTGAGATACCGGCACCTCCTGGCGAGGAGTGAGGAGAGATGGGTAAGTTTGCATTGCTTTTTTTTTTTTGTGAAACATATGTGATTTTTATGTTGTTATATATATATATATATATATATAT
>JZKD02S1622897.1:128656-142898 GCA_000966675.3 Picea glauca
GCAAGGGGGGTCCGGAATTTGCTGTACGTCGTCGATCTGGGAGCGCAATTCTAGACCGCCTGGTCTTTCTTGCTGCTTATCACGGGCACATTATTGCCCGAAACTTTGGATAAGTGGGTTTTTACCCCTTCTTTTGTGTTCTACCCCCATATGCAAGAAATATCGCTAACACAGCCAGAAGTAACCTGCTCGTAAAATATTTTGGGTTGTTCCCAACCTAGACAAATGACCGCCACATGCTCCGGTATGGCAATCGTTAAGCATGATAACTACTTCTTTGTGAGTGAGGCATCGACAAAGGATGTAGTCTACACCTCTTTGATACAATGTATCATCGAGTATACGATAATTCTTAGCCTGATGGCATATAAGGTGACACTCATCACGAGAAGCAGAGGTGGGGCACTTCAAAGTCTAGAGATAGACATGTATATCTCTGTACCAAGGATCCAAAGATGCGATCAAAAACATATCTCCTCTGATAGGTGACTCTTCGGGCATAACATCACCTGACTCAACAGAAATTTCTGAAATAAGTTCTGCAAAGACCAATGACTTTTTGGATTTCGTTGAAACGAAATCTAAGTCGAATTCCTGGAGGATGACTATCCATCTACTGATCTTTCTGCCTATTATCCATTGTGTCAACACGTATTGAAACAGATTCACAATGGCAATGATGGTGGTCTTGCGAAAGAGAACATAACGAAAAAACCATTGAATAGCATGGACTACTGCCAACACAAGTTTTTTGATATGAGAATAATTTAGTTTCGGTCCGACTAGGCCTCGACTCAGGTAATAGATTACATATTCTGAGAACAAATCATCTTCTTGAACTAAGACCATGTTGATGGTTGACTCTATTGTAGCCAAGTATAATAAGACATCTTTGTTATAGTTAGGTGGCTGAAGTAGAGGGGCAGTTGTGAGGGCATGTTTCAACAATTCAAAAGAGCATTGAGCGACATCATGCCAATAAAAAGGAACGTCTTTCTTCAGTAAGCTCATAAATCCCTTTGTGATCTCGGCATAGTTGGCGATGAAACTCAAAAAATTCGCCTTGCCCTGTAGACTCTGAAGTTGAAGGATTGTGCATGGGGGAGGCAACTGAATTATTGCCTCAACCTTGAGAGGATCGACCATGATCCCTATTGTTGACACTATGAAACTAACAAATGTCCTGATGTTACACAAAAGATACACATGTTTGGATTCAAGCGAATCCGGAAGTAGCAAAATTGCTCAAAGATAATTCGAAGGTGTGCGGGATGATCCATTCTCTTGTGAGATCGAGATGCTAAATCATATAAATAGGCCTCGACTATATGCTTGAGATCATGGAAAGCAAAAGACATGGCCCGCTGAAAGGCCGCTTCAGCATTTTTGAGACCAAAGGGCATATTACGATACGCGAATGTACCCCATGGACAAATGAATGACATTTTGTGTTGGTCTTTAGGTTTGATTTGTATTTGATTATATCCAGAAAAACTGTCCATGAAAGAGAAGGCCCCACAACCTACACATTCATCAATTGTCTGGTCAATGAATGGTGTGGGAAAATTATCTTTTAGATAGGCCTTGTTCAAATCACAGAAGTCTGTACATACACGAATCGCGCCTTATTTCTTATTGACTAGCACAGGATTTGACACCCATTGGGTCAAATGGATAGGATATATAAAACCATCTTTTAGTAGTTTCTCAACTTCAACCTTAATGGCTGCTGCTTTCCTAGGATTAACTGGATGAAGCTTCTGCCAAATAGGCTTGGCATCTGGATAAGTTGTGATTTCATGTTCGAGTATTTTTGGATCGATGCTTGGCATTTCCTCATAAGACCAGGAAAAAATGTCGCTGAATTCTTTAAATAGATCTATGTAGATTTGAATCTCTACAGGGGAACAATCAGCTCCGACAAAAACATTCTCCATGACACTAGGGGTTCTAGAGATATTGATCAGTATGGTTTCAACAATATTTTCAATATTACCCTCAGCATAAACCTCATGTGTAGCTAAGAGATTAATAAGACAAGACCTATCTCTAGTCATAGTCAAGGTGAATTCTTTGACTTCGATTATGCTTAACTCTGGGAGGAAGTATGATCTGTGATGAAGATTGTCCCAGGGTTTGTCCGGACTAGTCATTACTTCAATTACTGCTTTGTCGGAGGGAAATACTAAGTCTAACGAATTTGTGTCAGTGAGAGAACCTTGAGCCCAAATTGGCTCTAGAGTCGGATCTAAATCTTGTGTAGGAGTTGGATTTGTGTCGGTCGAAGCTTGCTGGACTAAGGAGTATGCTACTTTAGCTGCAGACAAGGGCATGGACATGCCAGGGTGCCCTATCCCTTCCATTGTAGCCGATGGGGAAGGAAGTATCCACATATCGTTGAAGTAATTCATGTGAAATGATGAAACTTGGAAAATATCAACCTTATGGTGGTCAGATATGAACTTGACATCGCCTTAAGGGGGCAGGTAATCGAAGGTACCCATCAAAGATGGGCATAAACCAACCCCTACGTTGAAAATGCCTGGTTGGGGATTATCAATCATCGGGACCGCAGATACCCCCAATGAAGGGTTAGGTCTGGAGAAAGACAATTGATCAATGGTCACAATCTGGTCCTCGTGTGGAAACAAAAAGACCTAGAAAACTATAGCAACCACTACTTGCATGGCGTAAGTCCAACTCCTTCCTAACAAGAGATTGTAGTCAAGGGATGTGTCGACTACTTCTACCTCGATGCACACGGTCTTCCCTCCTAACTGCATGGGGAAAGAGGGAATGATACCATGTGGTGGGAACAAACAACTGTCGAAAGTAGTGAGAAGAGTAGGTGACAGAGACAAAACAGGCTGGCCAATGGCCTTCCAACATTCCAATGACATAGCACATGTTGAGGCGCCCTCATCAACCACTGTGCAAAAAATATTCCGAGTAAAAGTTTTTGTGGGGTGAGCCACTACTATCTAAAATGCTACGTGGTAAGGCAGATGAGGTTTTAATTCGGTTTTATTCAGCATGATTGTACCCAGATTACAAGTCTCAGTAGATCCTAAAGAAGATAACAAATATTTCCTCTGGGAAGGGAAGCTTTGGAGGACCTCCAAAGCGGACATTGCACAAGGGGTTTGAGACAAATCCTCCACCATAGAATAGTTCTGGGTGGCCCTTGCGTTTGGGTTGTGAGAAGATTTTTTGAATGCACCTTTTGGGATGCATGTCATTGTTTTGCCCAAAGTCTTCTCGATCTGGAGAGGAAGAGATGGGAGTTCGGCTTCTTTGCCCTTCTCAAAAGTGCTTGTTTTACTGTAGTCATGCGCTCTAGTCGATATAAAAGCATCACCCTTCATCATATACACATTTGCAGATGCAATATTGTTCGAAGATAGAGAGGGTCCTTGACTGCTCCCTTCCGTGCTTGTAGAGGCTTGGGTTAGGTTTTTCCCATGTTGAAATGGGTTGGTTAACACAATAGGATGTCGTTGTGTCACAAACTTTTGGGCCTCTGCAAGCCGAGAACATTGGTGGGTCGGGTGGTCTTCCGCGCATAGGTTGCACGGATACCTCGCCTTCCATTTCTCAGTGTTTCCCCTGCCAACATTATTAGTGGGTTTCTTATCCCCCTTACCCTTCTTTCATTTTTTTTTCTTTTCTTCAGGATGTTGGGTGGCCTTTGGATTTTTCGATTGTACTGTGTTCATATCTGACGTTTGGGTAGGGGGAGCAGCCAAAACAGTATTTTGGCTAGCCGTTGTGTGTTCTATAGACAATTGTTGCAATTGCTTCGTCAGTTTCTCAGCGGGATTTGTTTGTGTTCAACCAACAATACCATTGGCATGTGGTCCATCTCTCTATATGGTTTTATCAAGTATTGAGCGTGGCTCAACTGGAAATATCTCATATAATAAAATGGACTAAGAATAGATTAGTTCAAGATGTTGATCTTTCATGATGGCGTCTTCTTCGGAAAACACTCCCGACGTTGCGACGTCTTTGGATAACTATGGGACCAAAGACTTAAGGAATCATTCGAGAAGGAATGCTGGTGGGACTGGCACCTTAATTAAACTCTTTCGGCATCACCATTCGCGGATGTGATCATAGATATGGTCCACTTTCGTCTGTGTGAAATTGGCCAACAATTATGTGCCAGCGTTGTATCTCACAGGTAATTGGAAATGGTTTAGGAAAGCCATTTCCAATTCACCGAAGGAAGAGTATATTGAGAGGTCGAGCTCAATGTACCATTTCATGGCACTCCCAATGAGAGTATGTTGAAACAATCACAATTGTACGGAGTCGTATTTCAACGAGTTAGACGAGCAACAAAGATGGAAGGTGGTCACATGATCTCCTAGATCTTCGTTAGGCTTGGCCTCGAACTTTGGTATGTCCGAAGGCAACTTCGTCAGCATAGGGGGCCAATGAGGATCGTGACAGATAGGGTCATTCAACAACCTTGTCAAGTCTGGAAAATGCAAGGTTGCCAGGAAAGGTAGTTTGGGTTGTTGGTGATAACCATTGAAAAAGGGACCTGGAGTTTGACTGGCACCAGGTTGCCAGGAAACGTTCAGCTGTTGGCCTGGGTTCTAATAAAAACCATCGCCATGACCAGTGTAGGGATTCTGTGTGTAAGGAGACATCATCGATTGATTCCCAAAATAGGACGTAGATGATTGGGTGTACATTACATTCAGAGGACTTTGGGAAGGGTTTCCCCATGTTGATCCCATGGGGATAGGCATAGTACCTTGTCTGGGGTTCCATTCATTGTGAAAATAATTTCCCAAGATCGACATTCCTGACGAGGGAACTGGTCCCTACCAAGAATTCCAAGGCCCTGATGTGGAAGAAGATCCTGGGTTTGTCCCCTGTGCAGGAATAATACCCTGCATAGGAATAGGTTGTCCATAACTGATATTGCCCCCAGTCAAGAGCAGCTGATGAGAAAGCGTTGTTACCAAACGCACTGAACAAAGAAAATGGTGTCGAACCTACCAACATATTATGAGAAGGTGGTACTTGACTCCCTGCTCCAAATAAACTATGGTGTGTAGGTGGCCCAATAGATTGTTGGTGGGTGCCACTGAGAAAAGGGGATGAAGGAGGCATATGAACTCCCCCATAAGGGAAAGAATTAAAAGGAGCTGAAGTCCCCCCCATGTGTCCTTGCAGAGGAGTGTTAGAGCTCCTTGTCCCTAGACCTAAATTATTTACAGTGGAGTAGGAAAGTACAGATCTTGAACCTGAGCTAGGCATGCCGTATGAGAATGGAGGGCCTGACGCACTCGGTGTGAAAGGGGCAGTGGCCACCGCTATAGATGGGATTGGACCACTACTCGAGGTATAGGTGATCGATACCATGGTGGCTTGAACTGGTGACAGTGGGTGAGGAGGTGGAAAATCCACTGTGGTGACAACCGTAGTGGGAATTGAAGAATTCCCAGAAGAAGTGACAACATTTATTTCCATTGCTGAGTGCGACACTATTTGGCACTCGTAAGGGTGAATCAGTACAATGATGGGTGCCGAAAGATCAATGGTTGGAGTTTCAGATGGACCAAGATATTTTTCTCCAAAGTCTAAAATAGTTGTTTCCTCCGGATGTTGGTCAGGTACAATTTCTTGTGACCCAGTCGCTTCAAAAGACCCTTGTTGGTCTAGTTTTCGCCTTAGTGGTGGCGGAGGTGGTTCCAGTGTAATCAATGATAGGAACAGAAGCCTTCGTTATCGACAGAGCTCATGATCCTACACTATGTGAGAATATCAAATACACACTAGGGTTTTCTATTCATTCAAAAAAAAACACACTAAAAAGGTCCCTCCAAGTTAAAACAAGCAAACACTAAACTAGTTGGAAGAATAGTTACAACAACCAACACTAGAGAAAATTACCGGTGCAAGTGAAACTCGAAAACGGAAGCACCCTCTAGGTATACTCTACAAAGCATGGACCGATGTCTATCCTAGGTACCATGGTATACCCCCGTTGTCACCTGTGTATGTCTCTAAAAAGATAGGCAACTAGGTTGCCAGCGCGCGAACAGTCACTAGGCGGGTACAACAAAAGTTGGGTAGACCACAATGAGTAGGGTATCGAGCCTGAAACATGTCAAGGGTATTGAAGGAAAGTGGTTCGAAAGAGAAATGAGGACCTCAAATAGATTCGAGACCCATGAAGCTCCGTGGCAAATGCAATCGACAGAATCCCAAGACAAGTCCTCTATATGTGTTCTCCACTACGATTGGTCCAGCTTTGGAGTGGTTATCTCCACTACCTTTCCACACGTGACCTTATGTTTATCCCTTGTGTTAAAGAGGGGTCCCGGATAAATTTCACGATACTGAACTTTGACACTCCCTAACTTAGACTCCAATGTTTGATTTAATGGCCTTGAAGAGTTTCCTCTCCAACCTAATTCAAGGTCCTAACCCTAAACTAGTTGGTTGACCCTACAAACATAAAATAGTCTAATGAATTTTAGATTTAGCGTTAATTTTTATGGCTTGTCTTAATTCAAAGGTTATGAAAGTGAAACTAGTGATGTTTGAAAGACGAAAGCAAAATAAATAGAAAGCTGGAAACAAAATAACTTCACTTGACTCAAAACTTAAACAACTTTTCAAACTAAAAATTTTCTAAGATCTCTGAACAACAAACTCAAAGAAGGATTTCACTCGACTACGATCTACTTATGATCTAAGTAAACCATCAAGAACTTATGAAAGCAAAGACTTTTCCTTGGTTACTAATGCAAAACAACACTATTTAAACAAACAAAGAAATAAAATAATTTTTTTTATTTGAATGCTTACAAAGAAAAAAGGAAAAATATCAACAAGTAAAAACCAAGAAAACTTCTGGCCTAAGTGTAGATCGCAAAGAGTCACTTTAAAAATCACACACAAGCAAATTAAAACTGGACTCTCACACTTGTCTAAAAACCTTAAAAAAAGAAAATTTTGACGAAAACTTCTTAATGAAAAAGAAATCTATTGCTGTGATCAAACCTAAGTTACTGACTGCTATGGCAGAGACCCAAAAACCTGAGAGGTGTAACTCTTGTCAAAGGAAAGGATGACTACCTCACCTTCAACAAAAAATTTCTCCACAAGCACACTACTGATAGTTCAACAACAAGTGTGTGCACGGGAGCTATGTAAAGTCAAAGGGCATGTACACGTGTGATGGCCTTATACAGGCTGCATGTATCTCTGAAACTCTGAGACAAATGAAAGGCCAAGTAGTCCAGCCTAGGCAGAGACTACTGGTACTGAGAACCAGGATCTCATGAAGACTCAGACACTTACTTTAACAGAAAAAAGAAAAAAATTCAAGGAAAACTTCATAGAACAAACCAATCTGAGGTGAAACCTAAGCTATAGACTACAAAAAACAAAGACTAGAAAGAGTTCTAGAAAACCCCTAAGAAGGACTATTTTTGACAGGGGAGAGGATGACTGCCTCTCTAAAAGAAATTTTCTGGAATCATACACGCGACTGACACTTCCTCAGCTAGCGTGTACATGTGGGTTGTGAGAAGGTAGGGCACGGGTACATGCGTGCAGACCTTATACAGGCCGCATGTACCACTGTGGGTCTCAAAAAAAAAATGTAGTAAAGTAAAGAAACAAAGATAACTGGTATGTAAGACCAAAATCTCTGTTAGCTAAGACTTTTGCAGAAACTTTAAAAACAGGAAATTAAACCAATTCTTAAAAATACCCAAGAAAAAACATTCCAAGAAACCTTAGAGATCCCCAGTATGGTCGCCAATTCTGTTGTGGGTGGGAAATCCCTCCTCTGGACTAGCACCAAGGGTTTTATCATGCATGGAGAAATGACCTAAAGATTCTTACTTTTTACCATCATCCCATGCCTAAACCCCATTACTCATATGTAAATACAAGGCTCAAGAGATTAAGTTGACGTACCTTATTTTTCGTGTTTTGATGTTGATCCCTTTTCATGCTTGGTCATTCTTTGACTACAATTCTCCTCCCAATGCTAACCTGCATTCACTAAATACAAACAAAGAACTCCACATGCATTTAATCTATTAACTAATAGGTTAGAGAATTAATCAATCATACAATCAATATTCCAATAATGACAATCTCATATGGCGGGACGGGAAAAGAAATTCTTTTATTAACTTCACAATGATACCTTACAATGATAAATTTGGCCACTGCTCCTCGATCCTGGTCCAAGGATCTTATTCCACTACCTTCCAACTGCTTTGATCTATACTTCTCTTTACACAAGGATGGCTAAAGGTTGGGACAAAAGGAATGCTTAATCGGGTATAGTTTCTTTACTATGATTCTCCTCCTTTCAAATGGGACCCCTTACCCATGGACGAAAGATTTAGATAACTTACCCAAAGCTGAGTGTTCCATCAACAACTTTCCTTTTTCTGTGATTTTGTAGGTACACGCGGGTTGTCTTGGGTCAGCTAGTGTGTACACGCGTGCAATAATGGAGCAGGGTGCGTGGGTATTTATAAAAGGGGTTTTTAAGAAGAGTTGTTCAATAGTGTTTTGGAAAAGAAGGAGTCTGATATGGCCTGATGCTAGGTAAACATGTCTGGTGAAAATTAGGGTTATAACACTTACCCCATCAATGCTTACAGCGACATGCTCTAGTCTTCCAAAGGGGCTCACCACCTGCTGATTAGCCATCCAGAGCATGATAGGAGAGTAAATCAATATAGGTTTTCCCATCAGTGCCCAAGTTTGCTTTGTCATAACATTTACCTCTGACCCTAAGTCGAGGACCACATTGTCCACGTTGTAGTCTCCAATCTAAGCACTAAGGTTCAATTCCTTCTTTGTCCTTCTTTTCCTTGATACTTGATTCACATCTCTGCTTAGCACAAGGTCTATTCTTCCAATTTCATATTGTCTTACTACGTGTTGTAGCTCCTACACAATTTTTTCATGTTGAATCAAATTGATACACATATATAATAAGTCCATGAGCTTGCTTACCTATTTTCCTTGTTTAGATAGAGAAGACTGATCAAATGTTGGTGGCATTTCACATTCCCTAATTTCTGGTTGTGCCCTAGAAGAAGAAGCTTGTTCTCCTACAAACTATTTCCTTGCTTCTTCAAAAGTGTGCCTCTCTCTCCTTGGATCAAACAAATGTTCCTTCTCTACAGCTCTTCTGATCCTTGATTCTTCTTTGGTCTTTCCTGGAGTTTCCCTATCTTCTCCTGTAACAACACCTCCTCTAGTAATAACAGTGAATCTGGGGTCCTCACCATGAGGTTCTTCTAATATTAATTGTACTTGTTGGTTTCCTCCTCGTCTCTCTTGATTTTTAGCTAACAACACTGGGCACTCTTCGATGATGTGATCAAATGAATTACAATAGTTGCAATTAGTATAAGGGTTCTGACAATCCCTTTCCAAATGTCGAGGCTGTGCACAGTTATAGAAAATGATATGACCTCTACCTCGACCCATACCTCCTCCTCATCCTCTTCCTCTGAATCCACCACCAGGGTTGAAATTTCCTTTTCCTGGGTAGTTTAACTGTGAATTATTTACTTATTTCTAAGCTTCTCCTTGAATTCTATATGTATCCCTTGATCTTTCATGCATGAGATCGTAAGCCCTACAATCCGTCTCATCATGCCCCACAGATTTACAAAATGTGCAGTAAATATTGGTAGGTGTCTGGACATATTTTTGCATGTAATAACATTCACCAGGGTGGTGTCTAGTTCTACATATCTCGCACCAGGGTATAGTAGCATCCTTCAAAGGATTAGGTGCTCTAGAGGCTAGATATTCATGAAATAAGGGACAATTATGTTTGTCATGGCCCTCTGATTTACATCTGATACACCAAATATCTTCTCTTTTCTCTTTTCCTTTATCTTTCTTCATATCTTCCACCTGTAAGGATAAAATAGTTAGCTGATTCAAGATCTGACTCATACCTGGACTAGATTCTCTTACAGGGGCTGATTCTAGTTTCATGGAAATCTATAGAGCTTCAACTTGCGAAGCGACCTTCTGTTGCATCATAGGAACTCTGATACATGGAAGGAGGGCAGCGATGAACCATTCTTTATTCTGTTCATCTGGAATATGAAAACTTAAATGGCCTATCAAGGTATTAAACCTATGATCAAATTCCCAAATAGGTTTAGTTACCTTCTGCTTGATCTCCTTCAACTCTATAATACATTGTGACTCCGACTTAGGCTTCTTGAATTCTGCACTCAACGCAATCTTGATGTCATTCAGTGGTTTAGGCTGTCCAGGTCCTGAACAAAACTTCATCTACCAGCTCAGTGCACGATCCCTCAGGGTAGTACTAAACTAATCTCTCTTAACAGCTTCGTTGATAACTTGCTTAATGCTCCATACAACTTCGCATAGGAACCAATGCTGGTCTAGAGCTTCATATCCATCTCCTTTAAAAATAGGTATTTCATATTCCATAGATCTTCCTTGGTTTCTAGATTGAGTATGTACTAAACTACTTGTAATAGTACTCTGATTGCTCTGACTACTCTGGTTACTCTGGTTACTTAATGCTTCTAAAACAATAGGAGGAGTAATAGTACTTACTTCGATAGTAGGCACAGTTCCTAAAGTTTATGGTTCTTCCTGGAAAAGTTCTTCATATCCTATTGGCCCTTGACCGAGTTTTGCAGATCCTTGGTCACGTTTGACCTATTTTGGGACTTTGACAGGCTGTCGAAGGCGGAGCGCAATTTGAAGAAGATATCGCGGAATCTCAGCCCCTTTTTAGGGATTTTTGGGTTTTGGGATTATGTAACAGGTATGGGGATGTCGGCCCATGGGTTTACCCATGTTTAGGCACATTTTTTAATATATAAATAGATGTCTAGGCGATGTAAGAAGAGACACAAAGGACGATATAGACATCTATGTGATGATGTGCTAAGTGCAAGTGATAGTTGTAAATGATTTGTGCATATTGTGTGAAGCTTGCAAGGCTAAGTGCAAGTGACTGTAAGAGATTGTGTAAAGTCTTTGTGCTATAACCTAGCTCGGGGAAGGAGGATTTGGTGAGGTGCATGCATATCTCTTGTTCTATACAGAGTAGGATCTTGTGTCTCTATGCATTTAGACGATTGACTGAAGATAATAAAGAGAAGAAGAATTGGTGGACGTAGCCCCAGGCTGGGGGTGAACCACGTATATCCTGTGTTATGGTTGCTTTGTGCATTGTGATTGTTTTATTGTTCATATGGTTAATTCTTATTGTAGTAATGTATGCTTAGATGGGCATGATATGATAGCTCAGTGCTTAGTGATGTGAATGAATGTTAGATATGATTTGTTTCCTTATGCTAAGGGTTTAGATGTGGTAGATCTAAGTGAATACTACATTTCTATGTAATTAGGGTTTTGTATGTGAAGTAAATACAGGCTAGATACTAATGAATGATAATTTCTAAGTGTTTTGTTAAGGTGTTGTAATCACATATATGTGTCCCAGCTAAGGTTACAGACACTGGAGTGCTGCAACCACCCCTGACTCTACCTTTGGTGAGACTTCATCTGCTTTGCAGGTGTTTCCAAAAGGGCCGGTAGTCAGGGTTTTGTTCGTGCGTTGTTGAAGCGTTGAACCCTGGGTCTGCCCCTGTGCCAAAAAATGGTTCCATTGTCGGGACCTGAAACTATGATTGTTGGGAACTGAGGAAAATAAAGAAATTTTTGTGCATAGATCTGTTTCTTTAGTGCGCAGTGTTCTACTTGATTTATGAAGTTCTATGCTAAGAAAGGAAGCAAATCTGAAGAAAAGAGGTAAGATCTGAATGCTTTGTGCTCTGAAAGAGGTAAGGGAAGTGAATTTTTTTAAGATTTGAAATCTTTGTGATCTGAGAAAAGTAAGATAAGTGGATTTTTTTTTAGAAAGCATGGATCTAATTATGTTTGATAATTTTTTTCCTGGTCTGAAAACTAGGGTATGGTTAGAAGACAGAAGGTCTGATATGAGTAGATTTGATGAAAGATATGTTATCCCTATGCATAGAAAGAATGTTTGGACTAACAAATGGATGCAGGATCCTAGGAAGAATTTTTTGTAGGTTAATTACTGTGACCCTAGTGCACAGTACATAAAAAGTTGGGGATCATTTAAGATAAAGTGAGGATTAACTCTTTGTTACAGGTGCAGAAGACCGAGCCATATTGCTAAGGATTGCCTTGATAGAAGTCCTAGTTTTCTTTGTTGTAAAGCTATGGACCATGAATTTTTGGATTGCCCTAGAATGATTGCTAAGGTTTAAGGAATGAATAGGAGACTAGAAAACCCCGAGGAAGGCCAAGAAACTAAGACCATGGTAGAACCCGAGAAAGAATCAAAGACTGTATTACTACGAATAAAAGAAACCATGAATGATCACAAAAATATTAACTTATTAGAGATTTTGAAAGAAAAAGAACTTATAGAAGAAAGAATAGGAGACTTCAACATAGGCTGTGTTCTGGATGAGGAAACACAAGTGAATGTCATGACAGAAAGTACTTGGGAAATTTTGGGAAGGCCTGCTATGGTTCCTTCATTAGGAGGAATAAGATTCTTTAGAGGAAAACTGATAACCCTATGTGGAAGACTTACCCAGAACTCTATGCGTGCTCATGGAACTTCGACATAGGAAGAATTTGAGGTTGTTAAATTCATTGAGAAAAACACCCCATTTGCTATGTTATTAGGAAAACCCTGGATTGAGAGAGATCAGATCCGGAGAAAAGAAGAAGAGGCCCTAGAATAGAAAAATCAAGAATTAAAAGATTTCATGACTAGGAGAATAGCTCACTTGATAGAAGAATAGGGGGACAAGTTGAAGCAACTTAGGACCAGAGACCAGGTTGTTGAAGCTGAAAAAATGTAGGAAGACTTGAAGAACCTATCCATACAGGAAAGTAGAGCGCCTAACCCAGACAAAAAATAAGTATTACCCTTGAATCCTATGACAAAATATAATTAGTGTGAAGTTACTATGTTGAGTACAGATAAGAATCATAATGGAAAGAGGAATACCAAGACATAGATCATAGGGAAGAAAGCTAGAAAGTTCAGTAAGAAGAGAGCAAAGCTAGAAAAGTTGCAGGAGGTTCCAGAGGAGACTTTGCAGAAGGTGGGTTTGCAAAACTGAAACTTAGTCGAGATATTAGAACAACGCCAAGTAGCACTTCACCATGGCGGAGCGATATGACCATTGGAATAATTATAACCGTTAGAACGACGTCCTAAATGGTTAGAAAAATAGTTATGGCCAGAAATCTCTCCATCGGGTCATTGGAACTGCACCATAACAAACAAAATTGCATTGATGAAGGCTTCTCACCCATTGGAGAGATCTGTTACACTGCTATCGACTTATTCTTTCAATTGTTGCACCGAGAATACTTTTACAAATTGTATCTGTGCCAACGAAAGAACTCATTGTTTCTGTGTTGTGTTTAGTAAGACGCTGCTACATGTTGAATGATTGTTCATCAACTTGAGTATCCGATATCGAGCTTGTATGTCGGACGAACTCAACATAGTTGAAAATTTTGTAGAATAAGTGTTAATCGATCTAATTTCTGAAAAATTAATGTCCAAAGGGATTCAAGATTCATTGACGAGAGGAGTGCAAGCCTCTTCGTGAAATGCTTGTGGATCTGGACCATCCTGAGCCGCATCTGAGAAAATAAAAAAGCATCGAGATGACTTAGTGAATGAGAATTTGATCCTGTCTATCCTTTCCTACTACATCTTGCCCCTGGCCAACGCGGTGAGTCATGGCAGTGTCCCAAGGGACTTCGATTACACCCTGGTTACTACGTACCTCCTGAAGGGGATACATGTAGTTTGAACCCAGCTAGACAAGATCATGACATTAAAATTCAGTGACTTCAACCTTGGGGATCGTAAGAACTACAACATGCTCACCCCTCATAGGTACTTGACTAGGACGAAGGGGAAGAACTCGAGGATAATCCCCCAACCATGGACTATGAACCTTGCACAATCCACTAACTTGAATGTGATAAAGATACCACACTTTACAAGGCACCAGGAAGTTAATGTGTGCATTAAGATCCTATTTTCATGCTACCATGGTGGCTATCTGTGGCTAGAAAGACACATCACCGTTGATGTAATGTTGATCCATTGGATCACTGGATTGAGCATGCAGGGACCAAACCTGCAAGACTTCTACCCAGGGAAGGCTGCATATCGCGC
>JZKD02S1622897.1:142908-165567 GCA_000966675.3 Picea glauca
GGTGTATTGGTGTAACTCTTATACTATTGTTCATTACTCATTGGATATAATTGAATGGTTTAAGTATAAGTTGAAAAAGGTTTTAAATTGTACTTGATATTGATTCACCCCCCTCATAGTATCAACAAAAGAAAAAATAAACGACAGTACAGGCATAGTTGAATCTCTTGTTTGCAGTTGAAAGAATGAAACTATCCTAGGAACAACACACTTTTCAACAAAAAGTCCACACCATATAGAGAAAAGTCATGGAAGTGACTTAGAGGCTCCATCCAGTCCAGGATGTTGCTTGTTAACTGTTTGAGGAGATTGAAGGATGAGGAGCAGAACTACAGTAAGTAGTCACTACAGTTGAGAAGTGCTTGGAAGTACCTGTGAACAAGGAATTTCTTCAGGAGTTCGTTGAGCAGGAGGCCTTGGTGCAACAACAGGTTGAAGCAAATCGAGCTAGGCTCGAGGATTTTGAAGCAGATCTACCCAGATTAGAGTGACGCAGGATGAGTCACATGTGATGTTTGGGGGCCTGTTGGCCCTTGACTAAGTTTTGGATATCCTTGGTCAGGTTTGACCTATTTTGGGACTTCGATAGGCTGTTGAAGACAGAGTGCAAGTCGAAGAAGAGATCGCAGAATCTCGACCCCTTTTTAGGGATTTTTGGGTTTTGGGCTTATGCAATGGGTATGGGGATGTTGGCCCATGGGTTTACCCATGTTTAGGCCCATTTTGTAATGTATAAATAGATGTCTAGGCGATGTAAGAAGAGACACGAAGGACAATATAGACATATGTGTGATGATGTGTTAAGTGAAAGTGATAGTTGTACATGCTTTGTGCATACTATGTGAAGCTTGCAAGGCTAAGTGCAAGTGAATATAAGAGATTGTGTAAAGGCTTTGTGTTATAACCTAGCTTGGGGAAGGAGGATTTGGCGAGGAGTGCGTAGATCTCCTGTCCTATGTGGAGTAGGATCTTGTGGCTCTGTGCATGTATATTATTGACTGAAGATAATAAAGAGAAGAAGAGTTGGTGGATGTAGCCCCAAGCTGGGGGTGAACCATGTATATCCTGTGTTATGGTTGCTTTGTGCGTTGTGATTGTTTTATTGTTCATATGGTTAATGCTTAGTGTAGTAATGTATGCTTAGATGGACATGATATGATAGCTCAATGCTTAGTGATGTGAATGAATGTTAGATCTGATCTATTTCCTTATGTTAAGGGTTTAAATGTGGTAGATATGAGTGAATACAACATTTCTCTGTAATTAGGGTTTTGTCTGCGAAGTAAATACAGGCTAGATACTAATGAATGATAATTGCTAAGTGTTCTGTTAAGGTATTGTAATCACAGATCTATGTCCCAGCTAAGGTTGCAGACACTGGAGTCCTGCAACCACCCCTTTCTCTACCTCGGGCAAGACTTCATCTGCTTCGTAGGTGTTGCCAAAAGGACCAATGGTTAGGGTTTTTTTGGTGATTTGTTGAAGCATTGAACCCTAGTTATGCCTCTATGCCAACAGATCCTACTTCCTCTATTCTTGCGGACTCTGAATACTCTTCATCTATTAGATCTAATTATTCTCCATTGTAGAATCCCCCGTCTTCGTAATTCTTCTTAAACAAGTTCACAGGAGGAACTTCTATGAATGATCTCCCACTGTGCGTGTGTCCAGCCTCTGTGTCACTGTCGTTGTCTAAATTCTTGAACATTAGCTTCATTGTATCTTTAGGATATTATTCTCATGCAATAGCATCTGAATCCTTAGCTTTAAAAAGTCTAGGAACTTTCCTCTGGGTCCCTTAAAGAAATATCTATCTTCTTGACTCAGTAATGTACCCTCCCATAGTTCTATCAAACCAGAGATCCACTTCTCTAAGAACAACGTTATCGACTCTCTTGAATTTCTTGATTAGTGTTGTTGTCCAAAACACAAGTGGTATAGATCTGATCTCAAACTGAGTGTCTGTTAATATGGCTAACCACTCGTATAACTCCTTATGAACTCCTCCAAAGAAAATCTCCTGTATGTCGATAAAGATGTACCTTCCCAACTAGTCTTCAATACTAATGCTACTATTCTTGTCCTGGGTTTCAGTGAAGTCCTTATATTGTTCTTCTATCCACTTCTAAATCTCTATCTTCGATGGAAACCACCTTGACATTCCCTCAAGAAGATCTCGATCCCGGCAACAAAACCATTTGTTGGCACAGGGGCAGACCCAAGGTTCAACTCTAACAATGCACCAACAAACCCTAACTATTGGCCCTTTCGGAAACACTCGTGAAGCAGATGCAGTCTCACCCAAATTAGTAATAGAGGGTTGCAGGACACATGTGTCTACAACTATAGGAAATGCAAAGTGATTCCAAAACACAATGAAAAACAATCTAGATATTCTTTACCAATCTAAAGATTACTTTGCGAAGTTATATTTCTGTTATAACACAACAATGTAATAACAATATATCAGATGACAAATAACACATCATAAACCACAAATAAAATAAGATATACGTGGTTCACCCTCTCCCTAGGGCTACATCCACAGAAATGAGTTTCTTGATATATTAGATGAAAGCATACAGTTCTATCTACGCACTTAGCTGCAGATCTTTTCTCTTTCTCTTCCCTCCTTGCGCACCCAGATGCAAGGTTGATCCTTGCACCCAGCTAAAGATCCAGAATACATACTCAATATTGATCTCAACAAAAATAATTTACAATGAACAAAAACAATAATAATACGAATGAACAACAACCAACAATTGAGAAACCCTCTCGACTCTCCTAGACTTTTATTTATCCATTACATGAATCTCGGGAAACCTTAGACTGAAGTCTAGGTGTCACAAACCCTAGATACAAAACCCTAGGTGCCAAAACCCTAGGTCCACTTGACTCACGTTTTCAAGGCTTCGCCAGCCTGTCCTTCCTCCTTTTCCATGAGGTGCTCCAAAGTATTCATTGGTGTATTTTTGCACTTGCCAATTTGTCCATGATCCATCTTCTTCGATGCTTTGTTTTCCTCGATCTTCTCTTCCAACAGATAGATTTTCATTTACTTCACTCCTTCTTTTCTTCTTCTTTAACCACTTCGACCCTTCCTTGGTTTATGTTCCTTCCCGTGTAGTTTGTACTTTTCCTTTCTTCCTTATTCTTCGCTTCCTTATATAACCAAGGGTCAACAACTACATCAGATCTATCTACTGGTTCAAAAGGTATGTCTTATTTCTATGAGTAATTGGATTTTTTTGTATACATGAGAAATGGTTATGGAGGTTTGAGGATTTGTCCTAGAGAGATTAGTGGCTCCATGGGACATTTTGTATAAGTCATATCTACAGAAATATAGTGTTGGTATAATCAATATTTATCATTGATATATCTTGTTAGTGTTGAGGCACATCTTGTATTTCTTGGCATATGGTTAAGGGTTCATGTGATACATGATTGAGAGCTTGTATTTTGTGAAGTGGTTGATGTATTGAGAGGCTGAATATCAGAAAGGGTTTAATGTCTAGTTCATGTGAGGGTTATTATACTTGTTCATGATTACATGCACTTATATGGCACATGCATAGAGAGATATATAGATGCTTTGGGTAAATGATATGTATGAGTATGTATGCACGGGGTACAATTACAGTTTGGAAACAGTGACAGGTTGCAGGTTAATGTGAAAGAGGCTACATAGGGTCAGAATTCTTTAGAGAAAACCCTAGTTTTTAGAAGGAATAGACATGATGCATAATAGATAGGTTGCACACATATGAGGGTTGTTGTATATATAGGTAACATACATATGCGTTCTACGGAACATACAGGTTGTTGATATGTGGTTTTTGGTGGGCAAAAGCTCAACTTAGGTATTGGTTGATTATAGGTCAATGGTATAATTTGGCTACAGGTCAATGGTATAGGTTGGTACAGGTTTACAGTGGTATATCTCATAGTGATAGTGTGGCAATGGTTTCTTCATTTGACACTTATATTTCAGGGTGACATGACAAGGAAAGGATAGGTGGTTGTAGCCACCTTTTGGTTATAACTGAAGAACATAGGGGGTTGTATCTTCCTTCTGGTTGTAGACAAAAAATTGGGGAGTTGTAGCTTCCCTCAGGTTGTAGCCTAAAAATATAGGGGGGAGAGCCTCCTTCCAGTTGCAGTTGGAGAACAAAGTAATTTGGTGCTTCCAATGAATGCAATTCTTAAAAGACATATAATACAAATCATTATGTGGTTTTCTCCCACATTGGATTTCCACGTAAAAAATACTGGTGTACTGTGTATGTGTATGATTGTTCATTTTTTCATGGTTTATTTATTCTGCACTTATTGTATGATAATTCTATATTGATCAAAAAGATAAATAACACTTGTATACTGTGGTTAAAAAGGATTACATTTCTCTATTACTGATTCACCCACCTCTTAGTAATCCAACAATTGGTATCAAAGCAGATTCGTTCAGAAATCAGTTTAACCACTGAAAGGTAGATCATGGAGAGAAAAAATATGTATAAAAATGGAATACCATAGTTTGATGGATAGAAATAAGCATTTTGGAGTAGAAGGATGAAAACATATGCACAAGCACCTGGATTTGAGGTTTGGAAATCAGTTGTAGATGGATGCAAAGAACTAGTAGTTCTGCCAACAAATGAAAATGGAAAGAAACTCAGTATAAATAATTCAAAATCAACAAATGCACTTCTGAATGGTCTTTGTGATTCGGTATATACCAAAGTTATACATTGTAGCTTCGCTAAAGAGATTTGGTAAAAAGTCCAAAATATTTATGAAGGGGATTCAAAAGTGAAAGAAACAAAGCTTCAAACTTATAGAGGTCAATTCGAACAATTAAAGATGAAGGATTATGAGAATATTGTAGCTTACTTCTTACGATTTGATGAAAACAATGAATGCAATCATAGGATTGGGAGAAGAAGTTGATGAATTTGTAATTGTTCAAAAGGTACTAAGATCTCTTCCAATGAGATTTGATCCTAAGATCGCAACACTAGAAGAAAGAGCAGATCTAGAATCAATAAGCATGGATGAACTACATGGAATATTCATAGCGTATGAAATGAGAATTGAACAGGAAAATACATGTAGAAAAGAAGCATCATTCAAAGCATCCAAAAGGTCAAAGAAAAAGGGAAAGAAAAAGGAAAAATAATATAGCAGTAGCAGTGACATCTCGAAAGATGATGAAGAAGTGGCCAACATTGTCATAAGATTGAAAAAGGGAAACAACGATAGATATAAAGGTAATCTTCATTGAATTGTTTTAACTGTGATGGTATTGGTCATTTTTATAACAAATGTACTCACAAGAAAAATAAAATACATGCAGAGGATGATTCAAACAACAAATAAACATATAAAGGAAAAAGAACCAAAAATAATTAAAAAAAAAAAAAAAAAATTGCACCAAAGAAGATTGCTCCTCATCAGAGGAAGATGAAGTCAGTTAAAGTGAGACATAAAGAGTTTTATTCATGCCATTAGAAGATTCTGATAAAGAAGACACTGAAGAGGAGTATGAGGAAGAAAACGTTGACTACAGAGAAGAACTATTGAGTGCTATAGAAGTTATAAAAAGAGAAAAGAAGAAAAAGAAGAAACTCCAGGAAGAACTAGACAAGAAAGAAGACATTCAAAATTAAAACTCCGAAGAACTAGAAAAAGTGATCACTAAATTAAAGGTTCAAATAGAATAAGACAAAAGAATCAGAGCACTCAAAGAACAGTTGGAAGAAAAAGACATGGTCATTGGAAATTTGGAAGCAAAGATTGTTACATTGAGAAAACACCTTCAATAGAAGAATATTCAGAACAATTCAAATGTTTTGGATAACATTATCAACAGTCAAAGGCCACATCATGAGATGTCTGAGCTAGGATACAATCATCAAAAAATATGCTCAAGCTCCAGAAACACAGATAAATAAACATGAGCAAGAAGCTACGAAGAAATAGTTAGAGGAGACAAGAAGTTGTACAAGGAAGATCACAGGGACACTCCTCCACCTAGAAGAGTCAGATTTCAAAATTAGCAACAGTAAAAAACAAGCAAGCCTCAAGATGAAGAAGGATTTAGAAGAGTAACTCCTTTTATAAGATCTTCAATTGCCAGGTATCAAACTATATTTTTTGGTTTATGTTATGCATGTAATAATTTTGGAAATAAATATATAAATTGTAGAGCTAATAGTAGGAAAAAAATCAAATTTGAAAGTCATGCACAAAATGTTTATCCAATAAGGCCTAATGAAACACAGAGAAGAAGCTACAACATGTTTGAATCATTGAACACTGAAGTGGAATGCTACAAATGAAACAACTTTGGACACATGGCCAAAGATTGTAGAATGACAATCCCTCCTAGAGAATAACAACATAATAACAACAATCACATACATGAACCTCAACAGAGAATATGGATAATAAAGTAGGATCAATTTAACAATGAGGAATGCACACTCGCTCTACAGGATAAACAAAAGAAGCATGGTTGGTATGTTGATAGCAGTTGTTCAAAACACATGATAGGTGATGTAGTATTCTAGATATAGAATAGTATGCAGAACATAAATATTTTAGCTAGAAATGGCAGAACAACAATGATATAACCATAAAAATACTAGAATAATACCAAAAAGAGCACCTTGATTAATGATAGAAATTTCCACTTTCCTCTTTGAGGGGGAAACCTCCAATAGAGAAGAGCTCTATTATAATGATGTCCAATACAAAACTTCTCATACCCTCTACTCTTATTTGTACTAAATCTATCTATCCAAAAGAACAATCTAGACGAAGATCCTTATACAAGAGAAATCTTCTATTAGGTCTTCTTACAATTGACTTATTCCTCCTTATTTCTAGACCTTATTAATATTGACCTTTATCACATGGAAATATATTATTCTACCCACTTGAAGGGGTTAGGTAGGTCAGGTCCCTAACATTCCCCCCCCCTTAAAATCAACCTTGTCCTCAAGGCTTCAGATGAGGAAATTGCTCCAGAATGTTAGTTGGCTCCCAAGTGGAATCTGTGGGTGTTGTATATTTCCACTGGACTAACACTTCCTTGATGGTGCATTGATGAATATGACACTCACGCTGGCTCAAAACTTCTTGTGGCTGCAACCAGATTGATCCTTCTTCATCCAACTCGGGAAGGCTGGTTTGAGTTTGGCACTTAGTTGCAATCACCTTCTTTAAGCAAGAGACATGAAAAAGAGGATGGATCTTAGAAGAACTAGGAAAAGCTAACTGTTAGTCCACCTGTCCTATGTGCTTGAGAACTGTATAAGGAACATAAAATCTGGGCACTAGTTTTTGACAATGTTTAGCCTTGAGTTAAGTTTTTTTATAAGGTTGTAGTCAAAGAAATACCTGGTCTCCTTCAAACAATTGACGTTCTAAGTGACCTTGATTAGATTGTTTCTTCATGCGATTCTGATCCATGACCAAATTCTCTTTGAGGGTACGAAGAATATCTTCTTGAACTATAAGTGTTTTTTCAACCGTCTGAACCTTGGAGACACTTGGCATGTATGAGAGAACAAAAGGTGGATTTTGTACATATACTTCTTCAAAAGGAGTCATGAAAGTAGATGTATGGTAAGTAGTGTTGTACCACCATTCATGTAATGGTAACCATTGATCCCATTGATTTTCCCTTTTAGAGGAAAAGCACCTGAAATAAGTCTCCAAAAACTTCTTGAAAACTTCAGTTTGACCATCAGTTTGGGGATGATAGGCGGTGCTTAGATGCAATTGGGTTCCCTATTGCATGAAAATTTCTTGCCAAAAATTGATGGTGAAAGTGGTGTCTTAATCAGAAATAATAGAATGAGGCATGCCATGAAGCTTGAATATATGATCCATGAAAAGTTGAGCCACAATGGATACAATAAATGGATGTTGAAGAGCATAGAAATTAGCATACTTGGAAAGACAATCAACTACCACAATGATGACTGACTTATTTCTTTATTTAGGTAATCCCACAATGAAATCCATAGAGATGTCCCTCCAAATAGCGGGTGGAATTAGAAGAATTTATAGTGTGCCAAGGGCTTTGATTGTTTCTCCCTTGTTACATTGACAAGCATCACATTTTTCCACAAAAGTGAGAAAATCCTTTTTCATACCATCCCTGGAAAAATAACGTTTGACCCTATCATAGGTTTTGGTAAACCCTGAGTGCCTGGATGTGGGAGTAGCATGAAGCTCAGAAAGCACCATGGATTAAATTTGTGACTATTTACTTAAATACAAATGACCTTTGTAGCGAATCTCATCATTGTGCCAAGAGTACCTTGTGGAAACTGGAGAATTTTCTTGCAATTTTTGGATTAAATGTGAAAGTTTTAAGATCTTGTAGCCATTCTTAGAAAACAACTTGGATCCAATTAGGAACAATGAAGGATAGGGAGAACAGGGACCCTTCATATTCATCTTTTCGAGAAAGAGCATCAACAAACACATTTTCTTTACATTTCTTGTAAATGATCTCATAATCATATCCAAAGAGGTTAGTTACCAATTTTTGTTTCTTTGGAGAGGAAGTTCATTGCTCCAAAAAATAATTGTGGCTTTGATGATCTGTATTAATTTGGAAGTGTTTCCCAAGAGATAAGGGCACCAGAGATCCACTGCATGCAGAATAACCAACATTTCCTTTTCATATATTGATTGACCCAAATGGAATTCTAAAAATTGTTTGCTGGTAAAGGCCAAAGGTATGCCCTCTTGCATAAGAACTGCTCCAATTCCTCTCCTGGAGGCATCACATTTCAAGAAAAAATTCTTTGTGAAATCAAGAAGGGCCAAGACTGGAGTAGTTCACATAGCTGACTTCAATTCTTGAAAGGCCAAATCAGCTGTGGGAGTCCAAGTGAAAGAATTCTTTTAAGTAGAGCAGTGAGAGGTGTCACAATATTTCCATAATTCTAAACAAACTTGCGATAATAGCCTGTTAAATCCAGAAAACCACACAAGATTTTGATAGTCTTGGGGTGAGGCCAATCCTGCATTACTTCAATCTTCTTAGCATCCACCCAGACACCAACCTTGCTAACAATATGACCCAAGTACTCAACTTCCAAGGCGCCAAAGGCACACTTAGAGTGTTTGAGGAAAAATTGATGTTGAGAGAGTAGATGAAGAACTTGATCCACATGGGCAAGATGGGATTGCTAAGTTTTACTATATATGAGAATATCATCAAAGAAAACTAATACAAAATGATGGAGAAAATGATGAAATACATGATTCATGAGGCTTTGGAAGGTGGAGGGGGAATTACATAGGCCGAAGGGCATGACAAAGAACTCATAGTGACCCTCATGAATTCGAAATGAAGTCTTGGGCATGTTAGCATCTTTCATACATATCTGGTGGTAGCTAGAACGCAGATCAAGTTTAGTGAAATATTGAGCACCACTCAACTCATCCAAGAGATCGTTAATGATAGGCATGAGAAACTTGTCCTTGATGGTGATTTTATTGAGGGCACAAAATTCAGGATACATGCGCCAAGTACCTTCTTTATTAAGTACCATGACCACGGGAGAAGAATAAGGGTTGGTACTTGTTATAGCAAGGTTTTCCTAACCCTATGAAATCTTGCATAGAAGGCATTTTTCCATTTCCCCATGCAAAATTATCATCCCTGTTTGTAAATCCCAGAGCTAAAAATACATATTTTTCCACATGTACGCACCTTGCCTACTATACATCATGTGTATACGTAGTCTGCACCAGTACAACCCATGTACATCAGGATTTGTGCCCAAAAATGAAAATTAATGTTGGGTTTCCATGTCACGGCAGAAGATCTATGATTCTTGGCCTTCCATATACTAGAAACGTTCTGACTCATCCCTTCAGTTCCATTTGAAGGATATAAATGGGCCAATTTTGAGTTATGGAAAAGAGGAGAAAGAAATCACATTTGAGAGAAAAGTTACTCTGGAGAAATTATTTATTTCATATTGGGTATGCATCCCTTTTTCCTTTAAGTCTAAACATAGTGTTCAACCCCCAAGCTCTTCCCTTATTGATTGAGAACCTCAATGTTTCTCTTTTATGATCTTGCCTTTGGTGGAGGATTGAAGTGGTGGAGGCCCAGTTGGAAGGAACTTATTTTCTCAGTTCTGAACCATGCCGACACATAAGTCTGTAACGTTTTCACTTCTGTTGATCATATATTAATAGAAATACACTTTTCCCGTCCAATTGATATGTTGAAAATATTTGAATTATTATTCCATGGGCATATTTGTCATGTTTATTAATGGAATATGCTATTGAATGTGCTATCATTTATTATCACCATATTCTTGCTTTGCTTGGTTGTTGAGGACTAGTTGCAGGTATATTTCTTTGGGTCAAGTACTCAATGGTGGACTTCATCGAATGTTTGGACGAGGTAGGCCTTTTATCCTGTCTTGATAGCATATTTGTTTACATAGCATACTTGAGAATAGAGTTGATTTCTATAGTCATTTCCATCTGTTGTGGTTTACCCTAGCCATAGAGAAATGTTCCTCATAACAGAATTGGAGACCATACTGAGGATTGAATCTTCTTTCTTAGGGTTTGGAGTACTTTTCTCCTTAGATTTCTCTCATTCCTATTGCATTTCTTTTCATATCATTGCTTGACATCCTTTGTTCACTCTTGGTCTGAGTTTTTTCAGCGTTCTCCCTTGCCTGGCTTTGTTTTTGAAACATATATGCATTTTTTGTCTTGACAGTCATGTATATACGTGGGATGTCCCTCTGTAAGCTGCATACATACGCTTTGTTTCCTTGAACAATCACGTACATCAACATTATTTTGTTGTTTGTTGGGATTGGTGGTTGCTAGGTGGAATTTGATGTTTTCTTAGTCTTATTGGGTCTCTGTAGTGACTGTTAAGTTCCTGTGGGATGATAAGAAACCTGTCTGGGGTTGAATTTTTGGGTGGAGTCTTTCTCATCACCTTTTCATTTTGATTGTCCTTGTACATTGGGTTGGGTGTTTCTCTCCTTGGTATTCTTCTTGAGTTATCTCTTTCTATACACAATAGAGTTTTATATATCAAGTTGTTGTTCAGTCCATGCATTTTCATTTTTCTTATTTTGAAAATACAAAAATATTAGGCATTTTTCATTGCTTGGAAAATTTGATAGTTTGAGTCTTTTGTCATTAGCTTAGTGCATGTAAAGAAAGGTTGCATTTTTACTTCAAAATTGCAAAGTTGAAATTGAAACTTGCATGTGTTTTTAGAGGCATATCATTCATTGAAAATTGAAGTTAGGACTTTGCATTATATTCATATTTACTTTCTTGTTGAGTCATACAATCATGAGTTTCACTACCATACCTTTTTGAGTAATCAAGACCACTAAAATTAACACTATAATTTAAAATTGATTAGTCACGATTTTATTTTCTAGGGTGCACAAACTAGCTTAGGATTTAGTGCCTTGGAATACAATTTTGTGAGTAAACGTTTCCAAGGAAATTAAATCAACACGTGTTTGACAAAGGGAGTGGAGAAATTTATTGTATAATTGGTAATATTAGGAGGCTCCACTCACACCAGAGTTAATCACGAGGTTGCGCAAGGTTGGTTGAAGGGATATCCCCCCGATACCTTCTTAGCGTCAGAGATATTTCTAGGGATCTATTCGTATCTGGGGATCTTTCTAGTGCCTTTACCTCCATGAGAGGCAATACTTTCAAGGTTTCGGGCTTTGCTACCCTACCCATATGGTGGACCTGACTTACGAATTCTCGCCTATGCATCGATTATACATTGGTTTCTTAGTTGCTTGAATTAGGTTCCACATAGGTTACTTGCAAGGGTTATTCTGCAGGTACCTTGGGTCAAATAAGGGTTGGACAACACACAACCTTTATGGAGGATTACCTCTCCAGAGGGATCTTACTGACTATTTTTTAAGCGCACAAGGGCCCTTATAACTGATTTTGTTACCTATGATCTTTAAAGGGAGTCCCTGACCCCTCTTGAGTGAGACATACCTTCTTTAGGGAGGGAGGCCACTTTTAGCCACTTTACCCCGTTTGTGTGCATATTGACTATTTGATTTTTGGTGTGCTCTTTGATTACTAGTCGGTTTTAGGATTTATTTTTTGTCTTTAGAGTCTTAAGTCATCATGGAGTCAAACCATCATTCCCGTCGGTCTTGTCCCTTGTTACAATTACCATTGAATTTCGATCCTTTTCCTTATAAAAGGCGTAGAGTTATTAGATGTGGTACACACACCTCCACTGTTCAGACTTGTGATTCTACAAGGATGAGTACTGAACCTAGTCTTCATAACACTGGGATCCCTTTGAATCCCACACCTACTATAGTTAATGGCACCCCTTCGACTCCAACAACCACAATGGATGTAGTGCCGGAGGAACCTATCATTACTATGGATTTTCCTATAGTGAATGCTTAATCTCTTGCCTCGAACCATTTTAGGTCTATTGGTTACTCACTGGGATATAATGTTTAGTCCATCCCTATGGCCTCTAGTCCTTTTTCCTATGGTATGTCAAAATTTACTTCCTAGTTTTCAAATTCCATCCCAGCTGTTGGCCCTAATGCTATCATTGGGCTCGAGGGAACTACACCTCCTTATACTCCTTTTTCGTTTGGTGGTTCTCAAATCCCTCAAACGACTCCTAATATGGGAGGAATTTCTGCTTTTAACCCCAGGTCTAATACTCTTGATTATGGGTGGAACAAACAACATGGCAGGCAAGATTCTTATCAAGTTCCCTTCTATACACCTACCTCCTCGATGTTGATTCCGAACAACACATTTGGCATGACGAATCACGCTTTGGGAAACCCCCAACCAGGATCCAATCCGGTTGGGGGAAATTCTTACAACCCCCATCATAACATTCCTACAGGAATGATGCCCAACCAACCTTTTATGAATCATCCCAAAGGAGGGTCTTATGATCCTAGACAGGGCCATGGTGCTTACCAAAACCCTAGATGGGATGCAGTTCCTCAAACAATATTTCTAGGGAACTTGGGGCTAGATGCCACAACCCCATCTCTCTTTTCTGGACACAGTTAATATTATAGACTTGTCTAAGTTGATGAACAACCCTATGAGTCATGATCCTACATGGCTCCCCGTCCCCACCAATCTTCCTTTGGACATTCTGAAATTCGAAGGTAAGAATGACGAGGATCCTGGTGATCACATTACTACCTTTCACCTATGGTGATCCTCGAATTCCCTTAATGATGATTCTATTTGGTTAATATTATTTCAATGCACCCTCATTGGGGTCGCTATGAAATGGTATATAGAGATTATTAAGGGGGCATATGGGACCTTTAGTCAGATGGTGCTGGTCTTCCTTAACCACTTCCAATTGACAATTCGTTATGATGCTGGTCTAGAACTTATGTCGACTTTACGCCATGACACAACCACTCATATCTCGGATCATATCCAGGAGTGGCGTAGATGGAAGAGGTTGATTAAGAACTCCATACCCCCGACTTATATTTTAGAATGGTTTCTTAAGTCTTTTCAGCCTCATATATCAAATAATGTTGCTACATCCAGGGTTACCATTGAGGAAGAAGCTATTTACAAATCCCAACAGTTAGATCTTATAGATGCTCAATCTGGGCTGTTATACCACATTCTTCCAGATGCACCACGGTCAACTTATGACCCTAGAAAAAAACCTGGACCTCATGCGGATGGTATTGTAGGATCCGCCAATGTAAAATCCACAGACTCAGTGACAAGCCATTTGAAAGAGTTGTCTCTAAACCAGTCTGTAGGAGGGCCATCTTCATCTACATCTTCCAATCCCACTCAGTCGGTGAATGTACATTCTATGCAATCATCGGTAGGCCCAAATGGTAACCAACAACCATGCAGGAATAATAAGAAAGGAAATAATAATCCTAAGGGTGGGAAAAATAATAATAAACCCAAGGATAATGGTAATAATGAGAAGACGAATAATAATGTTGGATAGGGAAAGAGAGAAAGACGTAAGGTGAAATTTCCCTGTAATATTTGTATAGATGACCACCTTACTCATTTATGCCCCAAACTTGCGTAAGCTATGAGACTATTATCTCTACCACCTTCCGTGCTGACGAATCCTTTTCCGCATAACCAACACATGGCCTCGAGTTCCTCAAACATCGAAAATTTGGTTGGTGGAAGTCAAAACCCATCGTTGCAAGATGACGACTGTTTGTGTATCAATATGGTTGATGCGAAAGTTAATGTAGCCACTCGATATCAAGATTATAGTTCTTCATAGGATATACCTGGTCTAGAATCTCCTCCTCCTCCTCTGGAGACGACTTTACAGATTGAAAAACCAGAGCCACCACCTCGTATTTTGAAAGGAGTACTCAAGCACTCTACCCACAATCCAAATGCTAGAGCCACCCAAAACTACTCTATTGTTGAGGACCTGGGTCAAACCCCTTGTGCGATATCAGCTTTGGAGGTACTCTAGACGTGTCCTTCACATAGGAATGCCTTACTATCTAAGTTAGGATCTCTAGAACCTAGTGGCTCGAAAGTTATCAAGTTTGACATCACATATGTGAAGCCTCTCTTGCCTTACCATGTGGAATTCCAAATCCATGTGGGGTACTCAAAGTATACCATCAAACGTGCGGTTGTTGATGAAGGTGTTGCTAGATGTGTGATGTACCTAATCTGCTGGAAATCTCTCAGTTCTCTAACTCTTTCTAAATCATTGAACATGTTGACTGCTTTTGACGGTCATTCCTTCTACCCTCACAGTATTCTTCCTGCCTTTCCAGTCAATTTAGGTGGGAATATGGTAGAGGTGGAGGTCGAGGTAGTTGATGCGCCTCTTGATTATAACTTGTTACTATGATGCAATTGGACATATGCTATGGTCTTCGTCATATCATTCATAGTTTGTACTCTTTATTTTCCTCATGAAGGGAATATCATGATGATAGACCAATTATCCTTTTCATATGCTAGTCCCAATGCATCTGTTGGACTGTTGATCCCTGTGATCGAAAATTCTCAGCCAACCACTGAGAATGTCAGTGTTGGAATGTATTCTTCCCTTATGGGTACTTTCAGCTTCATGGCACTGATTAACCATGTTTACGCCATGTACAGTAGGCCCATTTTGACAGAGTGGTCCATTCCTTTCTGCACTTCCTATTTTAGTGATCTGTGGACCCTACCTTCCTTGACTTCATCTTGTGAAGGTCAGTTTCATGCTAGAATGGCCATGCCACTATCAACAACAGATATTGTGTATCAAGATGTTCTTGACTCTTTCACTGATATCGATCCTGTTACCTCGCCGACGGACAAGGAGGATCCTGTTCTTAGGACTATGTGGGCCATTTCATTGTCTTGTTCACATGAATACCTCGATGGGAATTTTCCTTTGGACAAAGTTATCATCGAAGCCATGAATGGTTCTGATAGACCTTGGGATGATATGCATCATATCTCTTATTTTCTCCTAGATCTTGAAAGAATAGAATAAGATGACTTTTGATCTACTTTGAGTAATATAGTTGGTCACACCGTAGTTCCACTTGATATGCACAACATTTATGCTAAAGGAAATATGGTGAGTATTTCTCCTACCATCAGGATCAATATCTCTCGTACCCCTGATAAGATTGAAAATGTACATATCAGTGTGAAATGTTCGCTAGAAGAAATCTTGATCTATACCGAACTCTTCAAGGAATTTTGAGATGTATTTGCTTGGTCATATGAAGAAATGCCAAGAATTGACCCTCGTATTTTCGAGAATGAGATTAGAACTTATCCGGATTCTAAACATGTTCGACAACATCTTAGAGATGTGACTCCCCAAAAGGACCCTTCTATTAAGGTAGAGGTGGAGAAGCTACTTAATGTTAGTTTCATCTACCCGGTTCTCTTGACTGAATGGGTATCTAATCCCATTCCTATGAATAATAAGCAAGGAACTATCCGTGCATGTATGGACTTTCGTGACCTTAACAAAGCCTATCCTAAAGACAACTCCCCGACACCTTTCATCGATCAGATTCTCGAAGAGTGTGTGGGAAGTGAAGTGTTTTATTTTATGGACGTATTTTTAGGGTATAACCAAATTCAAATTAAACCTGAGGATCAACACAAGAAGGCATTTATTTGTCCTTGGGGTACTTTCGCATGCTGGAAAATGCCTTTCAGCCTTAAAAACGTTGGAGCAACCTTCCAACCTACCATGAACTTCACATTTCATGATCTAAAGCATACAATTGAAGCTTACCTAGAGGATATTGCTTCTCACTCTCATAAGAGAGAGGATCACACTACGCACCTTCTGCTTGTTTTTGAAAGATTTCATTACTATAGAGTTTGGTTAAATCCTCATAAGTGCATATTTTGCATTAGGTCCAGTCGCCTTTTGGGATTTCTAGTTTCTGAGACCGGGATCATGGTATATCCATTAAAGGTTAAGGAAATACTTCGATTTCCTCCCCTACGCACTATTAGACAACTTCAAGGTTTACAGGGGAAAGCTAACTTTCTATGTCGATTTATAGTAAATTATGCCAATATCACTAAGGGTTTCATGCATCTTTTGAAGAAGGACACCCCTTTTATCTGGGATGAGTGAGATGAGGAGTCCTTCGATGCTTTGAAGAAAGCCTTGGTATCGACGCCTTTGCTAAAGTATCCTGAATACAGTAGGGATTACTTGCTTTATATCTCCACGTCGAAGGAGACGATTGGTATGGTTTTGGTTCAGGAGGATGATGAACTCCATGAGCACGTCATCTACTATCTTAGTCAAAACTTAGTCGGTCCTAAGCTTAATTTTTATCATGTTGAAAAGATATCTTTGATTGTTGTTCACGTAGTCCAACATTTACATCATTATATATTACTTTGCAATACTATTGTGGTTGCCGATCTCAATCCATTTCAATATGTCCTTACTATTGGCCCTTGACCAAGTTTTGAGGATCTTTGGTCATGTTTGACCTATTTTTGGGACTTCGATAGGCTGTCGAAGGTGGAGCGCAAGACGAAGAAGAGATCGCAGGATCTCGGCCCTTTTTTAGGGGTTTTTAGGTTTTTGGGCTTATGTAATGGGTATGGGAATGTAGGTCCATGGGTTTATGCATGCTTAGGCCTATTTTGTAATGTATAAATAGAAAGCTAGGTGATGTAGGAAGTAGTTAGAACTATGTGATTGAAGGGTTGTAAGGTGTGCTAAGTGCTAAGTGGTAATTTCTTTTTGCATACTGTGTGAGGCTTGCAGAGCTAAGTGCAAGTGATTGTAAGAGACTGTGGAAAGATTTGTGCTATAACTCAAGGAAGGATGATCTAGTGAGGTGCGCAAATATACTATCCTCTGTGGAGTTGATTTTGAGGCTTTGTGCATGTAAGAAGATTAAAATAAGCTAATAAAGAAGACAAAGAGTTGGTGGGCGTAGCCCTAGGGTGGAGGTGAACCATGTATATCTTGTGTTGTGAATGCTTTGTGCTTTCTAGTTGTTCTTTTGGTTATGTGATTCAATGCTTAGTGAGATGTTAGATGATAGATGAATCTGATATGATAGATTAGTGCTGAATAATGTGAATGAATGCTAGATATGATCTCTATTGGTATGCTTAGTTCTTGATTCTATTGGATCTGTGTGAATGTTGCGCTGATCTGTTGTTAGGGTTTAGCTGCACTATAAAATGAGACTGAATATTGATGAATCATAATTTCTAAGTGCTCTATTAAGGTGTTACAATCACAGATCTTTGTTCCAGCTAAGGTTGCAGAAATTTGAGTCCTACAACCACCCCCGCCTCTACCTCAAGTGAGACTTCATCTGCTTCGCAGGTGTTGCCGAAACGGCTGGTAGTTAGGGTTTTCTTGGTGCGTTGTTGTAGCATTGAAGCCTGGGTCCGCGCCTATGCCAACAAATGGTTTTGTAACACTACCTAGAGATGTGGATGATCCCTTGAATAAGAGGAAGGTTTCTCCCCTGAAACCCTCTTCCTGAAAGAAATCCAGAGCCACCTTGACCAATATGCAGACTATACTTACTGTCGATGACTTTGACTTCATCATCGTAGCTGTAAATGATGCCTTGTAGGATATCTTACAGAAATAGGAAGCCAAGCAGGAGAAGATGTATGACAGAATTGAGGTTGAGCTCTGAGGGGTACAACAGGCCCTTTAGTCTAGTCACCCAGTGTCCACTGAGCCCCTGTCATCGGAAGAACTAGAGTTGGGAGATGAGCCAGCCCAACTTCCCCGACTAGTTGATGCGACCGAAGCTAGCCTTCATCGCGCACAAGAAGAAATATAACAAGACACCCAGGCCTTGAAGCAAGTGCAAGAAGTAGTCATAGAAAAATGCCAAGTTGTGGAGGAGGAGAAGGTTTCTCTCCAGATGAAGTTTGAAGAGGAGAAAGCACAGATTCAACAAGAAAAAGAACAGTTTCTCGCAGAACAACTCGAAATGAAAGAAGTAGTCCATAGATCACTTTACTTTGTGACAGGCTTAAAGAAAAAGGTAGAAGACTGAGTTGAGAATCAATTAGAGCAGCTCGCAGAATCTATCCAGCAACTACAACAAAGAATAGCATACTTAGAGATCCACACAGTGCTCGACACCCCGCAGGATGTGAGGGATTAAAGAGATGCAACTGCTCGAAGCACAGTTGAGAGAATAAATGCCCTTGCCATGGAATGTAAACAACTAAGTGATCACAGTGCCCAGACTTATGAGTGACTCATTGATAATCTAGAACTAAAGGCACTAGAGTCACAACTCCAGGAGGCGAAGCAGCAAGAAGAAACAATACAGGCGCAGTTGAAGCCCCTATCAGTTTTTGAAAGGATGAATCGATCCCAAGAGCAACACACTGCTCAACAACAGGTCCACACCATTTAGAGTAGAGTCATGGAAGTGAATCAGAGGCTCCAACCTATACAGGATGAGTCTTTCCAATTGTTCTCAGATATCGAAGGCCTAGGAGCATAACTGGAGCAAGTCATCACTGTAGTTGAACAATGCTTAGAGGGAACTATCAACAAATTTGTTATCCAAGAGCTCTCTGAGCATGAGGTCATGGCACAAAAATAGGTTGAAGCATCTCAAGCCAAGATCTAGGATTTTGAGGCATAATTACCCATATCAGAGTGACTTGGGATGAGTCACAGGTGAGTGTTGGGGGCCTGTTGGCCCTTGACCAAGTTTTGAGGATCCTTTGTCATGTTTGACCTATTTTTGGGACTTTGACAGGGTGTCGAAGGTGGAGTGAAAGAGGATGTAGAGATCACGGGATATGAACCCCTTTTTAGGGATTTTTGGGTTTTTGGGCTTATGTAACGGGTATGGGAATGTCGGCCCATGGGTTTACCCATGCTTAGGCCTATTTTGTAATGTATAAATAGAAATCTAGGTGATGTAGGAAGTAGTTCGATCTATGTGATTGAAGTCTTGTAATGTGTGCTAAGTGCTAAGTGGTAATTACTTTGTGCATACTGTGTGAGGCTTGCAGAGTTAAGTCCAAGTGATTGTAAGAGACTGTGGAAGGCTTTGTGCTATAACTCAAGTAAGGAGGATCTAGTGAGGTGCGCAGATCTCTTGTTCTCTGTGGAGTTGATTTTGAGGCTTTGTGCATATAATAATATTAAAAGAAGCTAATAAAGAAGAAGAAGAGTTGGTGGACATATCCCCAGGGTGGGGGCGAACCATGTATATCCTGTGTTGTGAATGATTTGTGCTTTCTGGTTGTTCTTTTGGTTATGTGATTCAATGCTTAGTGCAATGTTATATGATAGATGAATTTGATATGATAGCTGAGTTCTGAATAATGTGAATGAATGCTAGATCTTATCTCTATTGGTATGCTTAGTGCTTGAATCTATTGGATCTATGTGAATGCTGTGTTGATCTTTTGTTAGGGTTTAGCTGCACTGTAAAATAAGACTGAATATTGATGAATCATAATTTCTAAGTGCTCTGTTAAGGTATTACAATCACATATTTGTGTCCTAGCTAAGGTAGCAGACATTTGAGTCCTGCAACCACCCCTGCCTCTACCTCAAGTGAGACTTCATCTGCTTCGCAGATGTTGCCGAAAGCATCGGTAGTTAGGGTTTTGTTGGTGTGCTATTGTAGCATTGAACCCTCTTGGAAAATTCGGTGAACAGGCAGCGTAAGGAAGCGTAATCTTTTCATTGATGGCAAGTACAACATTGAAGATGACAGGCAAATAGAAGACAAGTTTAGAGAGGTGAATGATCGAAAGCAGTGGGTGCACGCAGTGAGAGCCGTTAGATTTGGTGCAGAGTCACCGACAGTCGTCGGATCTACGGAAGTTGCATGGAGGATAAGTTCCCATGAACAAGAGGAGAGGCTTCATTGGAGAATCGGGAATCGGAGTTTCACGAATCTCGTGAACAATGACAACAAAAACCCCAAAATCGCAATATGTGATTTCACGATGTAATCACAGCCATTGGATAAGAAGGAATCTGGACCGTAGTTTACAGCCCTTGTCAGAGAGAGGATCTAAGCCGTCAGATCTGTATAATATGCGAGAGAGATAAGCCATTGGAGAATCAGGGATCAGGACTTTGAAATGTCCAATTCACTCGACAACGAAAACCCCGAAAATGTGATATGCGATTTCACGATTTAATCGCAGCCATTAAAGTAAGCTTGAGATATGGACCGTTGATTTTTCTCATCGGAGAATTAGGAATCGAAGTTTCACGAGTCTCGTGAACAATGACAATGAAAACCCCAAAATCGTGATATGCGATTTCGCGATGTAATCACAGTCATTAGATAAGAAGTGCTCTGGACCGTTGATCACAGACCGTATTGGAGTATCGAGGATCAGGACTTTGTAATGCCAAAATCTCTTGACATCAAGAACTCTAAAATCGTGAAACGCGATATTGCAATTCAATCGTAGCCATTGAGGCAAGATTGCATTTGAACCGTTGATCCAACTCACGACAGCAGACCACGTCATCAAGGGACACGTGGCACAACCAGGGAATGACAGGTGTCAGGCAGATTCAACACTTCAGGCACATGAAAGTCACGAATCAGAGTGACAAGTGGCAGTATCTAACATGTGTCAAACCACATGTGACATCAACAGAGGCATTGGCGATCGGGACTTTGAAATGACAAAGTCACTTGACATCGAAAGTCTCAAAATCCCAGAGGGATCGGGACTATCCATCTGGAGGACAGGTGGAAGGCGAACATGATGCGCATAGGGATATCGGGAATCGAAGGATCGAGAATCCCGTAGGCATGAGCATGGTGACATCGAAAACGTCGAAACCCCGATGAGAGTTTTGACCGAGGTCATGTGTTGATGGTCATATGGGCCAAGGCCTATAGCCAGCAGGGTTAGCACCTGGAAAGGGGCGCATCGATAATCGAGGATTGGAGAGGTGAGAAAATCTCGACATCAGGAAGTGAGAAACCCCGAAACCCCGACGAGAGTTATGGTGGCAGTCACATGATAGCTAGTCACATGGACCATTGTGTAGCTAGAAGGGGCTAAAGCTCAGGAAAGGTGCACATCGGGGATCAGAGAATCGGGGGTTTCGAGTACATGTGCATCTCGACACTGAGAATGACGAAATCACGATGAGAGAAATCTCGATTGGATCTAAACTGTTGAATCAAGTATTGATCAGAGGGTTGCTCTTCTTCCTCACATGTTAACGCTTCAGTTATGAATCATTTAAGAGAAACAAACCGATGATGACAAATCGGTTAGCATTTCAGTTGCCAAGACAGATGTCCTTGTATTACCTATTGGAAGGGGAAGTGGAATCGTTAAGGTATCTTGTATAAAAAAATATGAACGAGACTGAATTTGGTTGGTCGTTCTGAATGAAAAATGAGTAAACAGTAAGAAAAAGAAAATGAGCAGAGGCATAGCAAGAAATGAAGAAAATGTGCAGAGTGAGATAAAATGCAGAACAGAAGCAGAGCAGAATGATAGAAAGAACAGAAGCAGAGCAGAATGACAGAAAAGGTGATGCAGACCAGGCATGCTAAACAAATAAAAGAAGAAAAGAATTGTAGAACAGTTTGCTGAAGATCAGATACAGAGAAATATTGGTAAGAATTGATTTATCTGAGTAGTTGTCTGTGTATTCATTATTGATTATAAACTAGGGAGGTTGGGAGGTGCTCGAGAGGACTATTGTCCTCAGAGGTTCAAGTGGAAGCTTGAACACAGGAAGTTGTTGCTTCCATCTGGTTGCAACCAGAGAAACTAGGGTGGCAGGGTGGTGCTAGGGAGAACAAGTGTTCTCTGTTAAATAGGTTGGAGCATGTGTAACTGGAAGTTGGTGCTTCCATCGAGTTGGTGCTGGAACATTCAGGAAGTTGGTGCTTCCATCCATTTGGTGCTGGAGTATTCAGGGAGTTGGTGCTTCCTTCTAGTGGGTGCTAGAGAAACCAGAGAGTTGGTGCTCTCAAACAAGTTGTAGCTTGTAAAATAGAGGTAGCAGCCTCACATTGAGTTGGTGCTCAATTGTAAATGATGTACAAAACTGAAAAAGACTACCTATCATTTCGAAGAAGAAGAGGTTTTCTCCCTTTATGGGTTTCCTCG
>JZKD02S1622897.1:195249-239803 GCA_000966675.3 Picea glauca
AAAGCCACCTGACAAGCCCGCGACTGTCACTGAAACAGGACGCGTGCAAATGTGTGCTGAGCTATAACAGAGCGAGGGTACCCGCGAGATGAATTGGTACAAGCCACGTGTATGTGTAAAAATCCAAGACAAAACTAAACACAGACAACCCATACCTAGAAGAGGCCTATGGTATTGACAACCAGGGTCTCTTGAAGGCTTGGATGCTTCTTCTTTAATAGAAAAGGAAACTAAATGAAAAAAACTTAACAAACACAATAAAGCAGACTGATACAATACTGTAAACCAGAAAGACCCAGACAGGATCTAGAAAGCGCCCTGAGAATGTGAAATTCTGACAGGGAAGAGGAGACTACCTCTTAAGCTTTTTGAGTCTTACATGCTATTGAAACCTCTACAGCAAGCATTCAAACGCGAGCTGTATAAGGTTAGGGCACGGGTTACATGCATGCAGGCCTTCTGTAGGCCATGTGTACCTCTGTGTGTCTCGATAATAAATGTCAAGCAATAGTCAAGGAAAAACTGGTATTAAGAACCAGGTTCCCTGCTAGCTCTAACCTAACAAAAAACAAACAAAAAAAGAAACAAACAATCTACTCCTTTAAACTACCCAAAAACCTCACTTAAATCCGGAAACCCTAAGATTATTATCCCCAGTGGAGTCGCCAATTCTGTTGTTGGGAAATAATACCCTACGGACTAACAAGCTAGGGCTGAACTTGTACGCAGATCATGACCTTAAAGAAACCAATTTTAACCTATCACCCCAATACTCAAACCCCTTTTTCACACACAAGCATGGAAAATACCTACTAACCTTTTTTATCGATGTTTGATGTAGATCCTCCATTGCGCTTTATCCGCTTTCTTGTGTTTCTCCTTCCAAAGACAATCCTGCAATCGAGACAAAACACTACACATGCATGCTATTTTTCTACTTGAGGGTTAGAGATTAAGCATAAATCAAATAAAATACATATAACTCGTGCATTGGGACGGGAAAAGTATTCTTTTATTAATCTCAAGATGAATCAACTTACAATAATGATAGAGATCGACCACCATTCCTCGATCCTGATCCTGGGCTCCTCCTCTTCTTTGTCCTCCAACTGCTTTGCTTTAATTCTCCTTAAGCTTGAGGAAAGGCTAAAGGGTTGGGACAAATGGATTCGGCAATTGGGCAGAGTTTCTTTGCTATCTTTTTCCTCCTCCAAATAGTACCCGTACCCCTTCTTTTATAGGCTATAAGGAGCTAGGGTTTTGGACAAACTCTCAGCCATGCATGGCTGGGAGTTTCAATTAACTGACCCATAGCTTTTTGTCCCATCGACAACTTTCCTGTTTTTGTGCTTTGTTAGGTAAACGCGGGTTGTAGTAGACCTGACAGTGTTCAAACTCATGCTGTAAGAGGCCTACCAGCGTTCCAACATGTGCAGTAGTGGGTTAGGGCACGTGCCACTTGATTTAAGAGGATTTTCAAGAGTTTGTTCAGCATGGCTTTGGCAAGGAAGGGATATGAGTTGTCCTAATGCCTAGTAAGCATGTGTGGTGCAATTTAGGGTTATAAAAACACTCGTAAATTGGATTTTAAAGGATGTCTATTTGGCACAAGTTTATCCCTTTTTCACACCAAATAGACTAAATGTCATAAAAATGACATTTTTTGGTGTTAATTTGTGATTGCATCTGATTCCCTTGCTTGCAGTATTGAGCCTTTAGCCGGTTCTTGCTTTGCATTATAAACTATTTGCCTCGGCATTTTTTTCATCCTCAACCAAGCATAGCCTCATTTATATCCTTCACAATTTGACACTCTATACCTAGGAGGGAATATTCCCCCGAGTATCCATCTCCCACATGCATCTCCTTGCATTGAGCATAGGTAAGTTCCACTGTTGGAACTAGTTGTGCTTACTTGTGAAACTCATTTCCTTGTATGTATCATAACATTCATTTGTCTATGAAAAAACAAAAAAAGATGGGCAGGAAGGGAGTAATATTTTATATTGATCACAATTGTGTCGCCTTTGAAGAGAGCACAAAGTTATTGAGTCCATTCATAATCATAATTTTGGGATTAGCATGGCCTTAGGAAGATGAACTCATTATAGAGTCTTCTCTACTGACTGGTTACTCTTCCAGTCCCTATAGAGAATTTAATTGATGCCTCCTACATCTCATGGTTTCATCATTGAGTCTATGCTGCCAGAGTCTTCAATATGTCTCATTCTCTTGTTCAAAGGAATTCTATCAACCTGTGTCAGCCATTTCTCAGAACTCTTGACTTTGCATGTTAGCCATACCCTCAGTTTTTCTCAGAGTCACATTATACTATAGTCCTATCATGCACCCTAGTCCTACTTTCATCATTGGTAGGTAAACTTGAACCCAACAATGAACATTTCATCATTGGTCGTTGACTAGGTGGTTTCCCTTGTGTTCGATGACAAGACATCTATTCACACATTGGGATTCATGCAATGTCTTGGATGTCATTAGCCTTATTTTTAGTTTCCTCGCCTTTTTCAGTAGGTTTCCTCATTGGCTGCTACTCAGAGGATCTTTTTCGTGTACCTCTTACACTTGGCACATGCAAAATACGCACAGGGTCGTTGGTTCATGAACATGTTCTTCGTCTAATTTCCTCCAAATAATGAAGCTCATGGTTTATAACTCATGTTGAATGATGAGATATGCCTTAATTCTCTCCTTTCAGCTGGTCTCCTTCCATCAAATTCAACTCATATATTCTAGAAACGAGACCTAGAGTTTTACGAGTAACTTGAGACTTGTAGTCATTAGTGGCAATTTCTCTCGCCATCGATAGTTGGGAATACATCAATGTCTCTTGATCGATGGATTCTTTAGGTGTTCGACACCAACTCCTTTATTGACAGTTGTTAGAATGTACTCAGTGCCTTGATACCTACTTTCATTATCAGTAAGTTATCTTGCGTTTGTTAAAGGTATACCTCAATGACCAGTAATCAAACGATGTATCATTATGTTTGAACTCAACTCCTTTATTCACATTGTAATATCTCTCGACCGAACCCAATTGTAAATGTAATGTAAATATACTTAACTGGTGAGTTGTTTTGACCTCATTTGATAATGCACATCATGTAGCATAGTGCACGCATGTGCTGCGCAGTAAAATGAGGTAATATGCACATTGCAAGATACCGCGCGCAGTAACTAAAGTGCATGCAACCTTGAGGACAACAGATACCGTGCACAGTAATGAAAGTGCACACAACCTTGAGGATAGTGGATACCATGTGAAATAACTAAAGTGTGTGCAATAATAAGGTCAAAAATCCTTTATGTATATGATATGCATTATAGGCTGGTGAGCTAGTATTATAAGCTGCAATGCTTATGTTTTGGTATTAGGTCGGAACGCCTAGATGTCAAGGGCCAATGTGCCTACTTTGTACATGACTCATGATTAATATAAATACATCACTTTGAATAGACCAACCATGATAAAAGAGATGGGGGACTGAACTTCACCAGTTAGGGAAAGGGAAGGCCAAAAGTTGAGGGAATATTATATTAATATTTCCTAAAACATAAAGTATGGATAATTATTTTATCCTGAGTTCTAAAGTTGGGGACAAGTGGACAAAAGTAACTTCTGATATGACAAGTGTCAAGTTGGTGACATGCATTCATATCATAGGATATTTTCTCATGGATGCCTTATGAATGGGGGGGACAACCATCAGGGAAAAACATCACTTTTTTCACGAAGAGTTAACAGTGATTCCAAGAACACACTCAGTTATCTAGTCAATGATTCCATGACCATTTCACTCATACATTTCATTATCCTTGAGACAAACATTTCACCTTTCCAAAGCCTATTTCCACACCCTTTTTGGTTGGTGTACCTGGTTATCCTAGAGCGGGATTGAAGAAGTGAGTTGTCAGGCCCGTGAGTAGTTCTCTGAGAAAGAGAATTGTCGGGGATTGACTTCCGGGGGTGCTAAACTGCAGCGAAAATGCTCTGAGACTTCTGGCCTGGCCTATTTCTGAAGCCCTGGAAGGGAAGTGGGGCAGTCGAGAGACTATTGAGAAGAGAAGGAGCACACTTCCTTGGGTGGGACAAGCATGTCGGGAATGAGAGGCTGTAGGCTGTTAGTTGAGTGAGCACCTAAGATAGAGACTTTCCTGTTGTCCATGAGCCTTAGCCTGGATAGGAATCCCTTTACCCTGGGTGGAGTTTAGTCCCATCTCGGGGGTGACTCACTGTTGAGAGTGATGAACAATGTAGTCTATGGCTGGGAGGTTCGTGGACGGTCTGTAAGTAGTTGGTGATAGTCTTTCTAAGATAAGTACCAGTTGTATGATATATCGATATGTTGTTTGTTATTTACATGCCTATGTTATGATTTTATCATATATTTGATTTTGATTGCTTGTTTGCTTATGGGTAATTTCCTGTAAATGATGCATATCGGTAGTTACTGTTATTTCAATATAAAAGTCATATGTTACATAAAGTAATTGTTTGTTTATGTTTAGATGTAAAGCTTCTGCGAGTGTACTATATGTATATGTTTTAGTTTCATGCAATCTAAAGAGTAAATTTAGGTAGCATTGCTTAGTTGACTACTAGGTATGCTACTATATGTTTTGCAGTATGGGGATGAAAGTGTTCCCTAGAGTAGAAAGGCTCGACCTGACAGCTAGGAATGTTACCAACTGGGGTCAGAGTATGAGTGGTTGCTCTGGAATGGCGTACCCTGCCCTCACGTTGGCCGGGGGGATTGTTACAGTATGGTATAAGAGCCATCAGTTCAACACTGAGCGTGGAAGGGCTAGAGAGGTGCAATTGAAGTGAATATTCATAGAAAGGTAGCTTCGAAGTGACTAGATTTGGAGTCACGAAGTGTCCTTGGAAAAGGTCGGCGTACTAGTGCGGGTGGTAAATTTGGCACCGTCCGGGAAAATATAGGCGTGCCAGTGTGCACGGTAAATTGTGGCATCACACGAAAGATTATTATGTGTAGATGCATGCGCTGAAATTATCCTTGCACGGTAAGCACACACATATTAAGGTGCACATGAGGTGCACAAGTATTGATTAACATAGAGGATTTTTGTTAGTACGCGCATAAGTATGAGTATAAGTTGTTTCGTGACGATGTTTTCAGTAGTGTGCACAGATATTTGAGCGCTAAGGAATATGTTAAACTTGACATGGTGCATGCATAGGGAGAAAATGCATGTGGAATATTGGTGCATGGTATTGAAACTATGCACAGTGGATATTGGTGCACAATGCTAGAGTAGTGCGCGTAAGTAGTTGGTACGATGAAGAAGAAATGCACAATAGATTTAGGTGCGCAGAGAAGCATTTTACCTTGTAATATTGTTATGCACAATAAATATAAATGAACAGGTCAAGTTAATGCACACAAAGTCACTTGGAAGGCGATGAGCCTAAGTTTAAATTGCATAATAATAAAAGAAAAAGAAACACACAACTGCATTGCAACATTAATTAAAAAAAACGAATTCCGAGTTTTAATTTCCTCCGATTTAGACAGATGAAAATAAAATATAAGATTACAAGAAAAACTTATTATAAAATAAAACAAGAGTCATAACATCACCAAATAGAAATTGTAATAAAATAGTCTAAAATCCGTTTCTGTATTTATATAATCATATTAATCACAAAATTGCAAAAGGGTGATGACAACAGTTAGCTTGTTGTAAAAGGGGTCGTTTGAAGAACATACCTATCATCTCTTGTACTCTTTACCTCCACTACCAGCTGTTCAAAATTCACTGATACATGCTTATATTAGTTGAATACTTACTTCATCTTAGCGATCTCCACCTTTAAAGAAGATTCTAACCAGACCGGTTGATTCTCTCCAACACTTTCGGCTGCTTCAACCATAGATTCCTCCTTCTTATGTCGCTTACTCCTTTTCTTCTTAGCGGCTGGCCTATTGATGAAAAAATCCTTTATAGTGGGATTCAACTTGAATTCCAATCGCGAGTCTATAACTGGCTCGGTGTGGAACTTAGTTATTAGAATGTGCATAAGGACCCTTTCCTCCTTATTCGCAAGAAAGCCTAGCATGTTTCTTGAAAAACCAGTCTCACTCGACTTAGCCTTGTCCATGTATCTCAGGTTGGGGATATTGAAATGTGTCTTTACAGAGAGCAGGAAGTCAAGCAGCTTGGAGATTACTTAGGTTATGGATACGCATATATCTTCTTACTTGGGGAGTGGTAATTATAGAACTCCATTTATGAAGTGCAGATAGATTACGTACAAGATCGTTGGGTTTCCATGCTCGGCCAATCCATTTCAAATGATTAGATTTTGAGTTTGTTACATGGCAATGTTCAGCTAACGTCACATGGTTGCGAAGTACCAAATGAATGAAGCATGGTGATCTAACTAGTCGTCGCCTGCTCCATGAGTGGTGGATTTGACACATTGAGACACATGATACCGCGTCTTGGTGAAAGTGGTTTCGACAAAACCACCTTCTTACACAAGTGTATCTCGGAAGGCACTGCACGTTAGTGTTCTCGAGAATTGGGTCTTATCTAGAATTTTCATGGTGATAACACCAGGAAATCGGGAGTGATAATGTTGATGTGTATGTTGAATCGAAATGGTGCATATTCTCATGAATTGATGAATTGTTAGCCTGATTAGTTTTGATGGCTGCATGTTTTGCAGAATTAACAACTCGGTCAGGTCAGACTAGTGCAGAGTCCATAGGAATGGAAGAGGCACAGGGGAATTATAGTCATCCAGAGAAGAGGAGAGGGATGGATGTCCATTTGGGCATGGAAGGAACGAACTCTAATGGACATGGAGAAGAAAGGAATGAAGACATGAATATGGCTGAGACCATTAAGAATTTGTAGAAGGATGTACAAAGCCATAAATCTGATAATGAAAGGCTTATGAAAGCCAAAGAGTAGTAGTATGACTTCAACATGAAGCTATTGGAGGGTTTGAACATAATAGAGAAGAAATTGGTTAAGGAGAGTGACTCAAGTAGATCTGAGAGTCACAAATCTTCAGAGGGTTTGAACATAATAGAGAAGAAATTGGTTAAGGAGAGTGACTCAAGTAGATCTGAGAGTCACAAATCACCAACATCCCCAAAGGCATTCCCATAAGAGAGCAGGCAACAGCTCAAGACTATCCCCTGTCAGAAGGTATAAGAGATCTGGGGTGGATGAGCTGTGAGGAGAAATGAACAAAATCAAACCTCCTACATTTGATGGTGAGCACAATAAGGATGAAGATGCCAAAACATTGTTGCTAGGCATGAGGAAGTATTTTCAATTGCATAATTACTCTTCTCATGATGAAGGTAGAATCACTATCTATCAACTCAAAGGAAATGCCTCCATGTGGTGGGATCAACTTGTGCAAGTAAAACACATTGTAGAGAAAAGTGTTACTTGTAGGGAATTCAAGAAGTATTTTGAGAAGAAGTACTTGACTAAGAGATACTATGACAACAAAATGAAAGAGTTATTTGAACTCAAGCTTGGAAGTATGACCATAGATGAATATGAGAGAAGGTTTTTTGTAACTTCTGAAGTATGTCTCTTTCATTAAGGATGAGACAGTCAAGATTCAACGGTATTTAAGTGGATTGGAATCATTCATCAGTGAAAAAATACAGTATGATGATCCTAAGACATTAGAAGAGACCATAAGGAGAGCTAATGCTTATATGACCAGCTGAAATTAAGGCCAACTTTCCAAAAGACTTGGGAAGACAATAATAAATTCAATATGGATCAGAGGAAGAAGTGAACTAAGCCACCATTCTTCAAAAATAATCCATAATGGAAGAAAACGCATAAGAAAACCAAAGTGAATGACACAGGGATTCAAGGGCCAAGACAACCACCTATGCAATGTTAGGGTTGTAAATGAGACCATAGGTTCAGAGACTGCCCTCACAGAGGTGAAAAGGGTAGGGTTGTTCACAATGTACAATGAGATGAGATAGTAGAGGACATGGGAAGAAATGTGCCAAGGATTTCTGCAGCCCTGGACAACAAGCAAGAAGAGTATCAGTCCCACATGATTGAGGTGGAAGGTATGATCAACAACCAAACCCTTGCTATTTTAATTGATTCAAGAGGTATCCATAGTTATATAGACCCTAAGATGGTGGAAAGTTTTCAATTTCCAAGAAGAAAGCATGGGAAATCCTGGTTGGTGTAGCTAGCTACAGGAGCTAGAAGAAAAGTTAATGATATGGTTAAGTCCTGCTTCATAGACATGAATGGACTGAATACAAAGGAATATTTGAACATCTTACCTTTAGGTTCCTATGACTGTCTAATTGGGATGGATTGGTTGGAACCACATCATGCTCTATTGGATTCTCATAACAAAGAATTCACTTGCTTGAATGAAGAAGGAAATCAAAGGAGAGTGCAGGGAATTTCCAGGGCAGTAACCGTTAGAGAAATTTCAGCATTGCAGCTGAAGAAATGTTATAGAAGAGGATGTCAAATTTTTGCATATCATATAGAGGAGACACCTAAAGAAAAGGTGCCAAATTTGGAGGATTATGCAGTCCTGAAAGAGTTTGAAGATGTATTCAAGGAAGTACCAGGACTACCCCCAAGGAGAGACATTAATTTCTCTATAGATTTGATCCCTGGAGCAGTGCTAGTATCAAAGACTCCTTACAGAATGAGTACACCAAAATTGAAGGAGTTGCAAATTCAGCTTGAAGAACTTCTAAAAAAGGGGTATATATATCCAAGTGTATCACCTTGGGTTTCCCTAGTCTTGTTTGTGAAAAAGGAAAGATGGAAAATTAAGATTTTTCATTGACTTTAGACAGTTGAATAAAGTGACTGTTAAGAACAAGTATCCTCTACCAAGGATTGATGACCTCTTTGATCAATTGAAGGATGCAAGGATATTTTCAAAGATAGATCTCAGATCAGGATACCATTAGGTAAGAATTAAAGAAGAATATATTATCAATACCACCTTCAGAACAAGCTATGGTCATTATGAGTTCACAGTGGTACCATTTGGGTTGTCAAATGCACTAGTTGTTTTCATGTGCTTAATGAATGTTGTTTTTCGAGAGTATTTGGACCAGTTTGTCATTGTCTTTTTGGATGAAATTMTTATATATTCCAAKTCAGAGGAAGAGCATGAACATCATTTGAGGATGGTGTTGCAAGTATTAAGGGAACATCAGTTGTATGCCAGATYGAGMAAGTTCTCATTTTATCAYAAACAMATTCATTATTTGGGGAATATCATCTCAAAAGATGGGATAGCAGTGGACCCTAAGAAGGTAGAAKCCATTAGATAATGGTCAGCACCAAAGAATGTGACAGAGGTCAGATCTTTCATGGGCCTTGCAAGTTACTACARAAGATTCATTRGAGGATTCTCAAAGATAKCACACCYAATCACTTCCTTGCAAAGAAAAGGTATGRAGTTTCAGTGGACGTCGRACTGTGAAAGGAGTTTCCAACATTTGAAAMAATTATTGACAAGTGCTCCAATACTAAGGATTGYRGACCCAATTRAAGATTTCATTGTATGCAAAGATGCATGTAATGAAGGACTTGGTGGATTCCTCAGTCAAAATGGATTCGTGATATGTTATGAATCAAGGAATTTGAAAGAGCATGAAAGAAACTATGCCACTCATGATTTGGATTTGGAAGCCATAGTACATGCCCTGAGGAAATGGAGACACTACATCATGGGGAAGAGGTTTGAGCTAAGAACATACCACAATGGTCTGCAATATTTATTTGTTCAACCAAATCTAAATGCTACACAAAGTAGATGGTTAGAATTTCTAAGCGAATATAACTTTGATATAAAGAATATCAAAGGGAAAGAAAATAAAGTGGTTGATGCACTCAACAGGAGGGTTCATGAACTATGTGCTACAACCATCAACATGTATCAAACTGATGTTAAAAGAAAAATTCTAGAGGTTGCAAATATAGATCTGCAGTACAGAGAATTGGTAGCAATGCTACAATAGGGTAAGATACTTTGGAAGATGGATATTTATAATTTGGGAGTAGATGGAATACTGTTGCACAAGAACCAAATTTTTGTACCAAATGTCTAGGACTTGAAACGTATAATTTTTCATGAGATGCATAATGTTCCTTATGCAAGGCACCCTGGATATCAGAAAACCATAGCAGTGGTCAAGAGCCAACACTTTTGGCTAGGTATGAAGAGAGATATATAATAATACATCACAAGATGTATGGAATGCCAGAAAGTTAAAGAAGAACATAGGCACCCAGTAGGAATGCTCCAACCTTTGCCCATTCCTGAATGGAAGTGGGAAGTGGTGACAATGGATTTTATTATAGGATTTCCTAGAATAGGCAAGATGCATGACTTGATTATGGTGGTGGTGGAAAAGATTACAAAAGATGTCCATTTTATTCCACTAAAAACTACTCACAAGGTAGCATATGTCGTTGATATTTTCATTAAGGAAATGGCACGATTGCACAGAATTCCTAAAACGATTGTGTCTGACAGAGACCCAAAATTCACCTCGGATTTTTGGAAAGGATTGTTCAAAGGATTCAGAACGAATCTGAAATTTAGTACAACTTATCATCCTTAGTCTGATGGACAGATAGAAAGAGTGAACAAGGTGATAGAAGATATGTTGAGAATGTATGTGATGGACAAACCATCGAAATGGGAAGACTACCTACACTTGGTAGAATTTGCTTACAATAATGGGTATCAGGCATCAGTGAAAATGATCCCATTTAAATCACTTTACGGAAGAAGATGCAATACTCCAGTAAGATGGGATAACCCAGCTAATAGAATAGTAGTTGGGCCAAAGTTTCTCAAGGAGGTGGAGGACCAAATGTTAAAAATTAAGAAGAATTTGAAAAATGCCCAAAAAAGAAAGAAAAGTTATGCTGATAAAAACAGAATCCACAGAGAATTCAAAGTGGGTGATCATGTTTTCCTGAAAGTGAAAGCTAACATGAGTTCCCTGAAGCTGGGAAGTTGCGCCAAGTTAGTAGCCAGATTTTGTGGACCATTTGAAACCCTAGAGAGGATTGGTCCAGTTTCCTATATGATTGCATTGCCTGCATCTATGTTTGTTCATAATGTCTTCCATGTATCATTGCTAAAGAAATATATACCCGATGCTAATCAAATTATTGATTGGAATGTGATTTAGGTGGATCAAGAAGGTGCTTTTCAAGTGCATTTGGTGCACATTTTGGACCAGAAAGTCAAATAGTTCCTTAAATGAGCCATACGACTTGTAAAGGTTCAATGGACCTGGTACGACCCTGAGGATGCTACTTGGGAGCATGAATATGCAATGTAGATAGAATACCCGCATCTTTTTGAAGATTTTTGAAAAATATGATATATATGGGTGTATGATGCACTGAGCATAGTGCATAAATAAGGGGAGGGGATTGTAATATCCCTCGACCGAACCCAATTGTAAATGTAATGTAAATATACTTAACTGGTGAGTTGTTTTGACCTCATTTGATAATGCACATCATGTAGCATAGTGTGCACATGTGCTGTGCAGTAAAATGAGGTAATATGCACATCAAAAGATACCACGCGCAGTAACTAAAGTGCACACAACCTTGAGGACAGTGGATACCGTGCGTAGTAATGAAAGTGTGCAAAACCTTGAGGACAGAAGATACCACACCTAATAACTAAAGTGCATGCAATACTAAGGTCAACGAACCTTTATGTATATGGTATGCATTATAGGCTGGTGATCCAGTAATATAAGACGAAATTCTTATGTTTTGGTATTAGGCTAGAACTCCTAGATGTCAAGGGCCAATGCACCAACTCTGTACATGAATCATGATTAATATAAATACATCACTGCGTGCAGACCCACCATGATAAAAGAGATGGGGGAATGAACTTCACCAGTTAGGGAAAGGGAGGGCCAAAAGTCGAGGGAATATTATATTAATATTTCCTAAAACATAAAGTATGGATAATTATATTATCCTAAGTTCTAAAGTTGGGGACAAGTGGACAAAAGTAACTTTTGATATGACAAGTGTCAAGTTGGGGACATGCATTCATATCATAGGAGAGTTTCTCATGGATACCTTATGAACAGGGGGGATGACCATCAGGAAAAAAAATCACTTTTTTCATGAAGAGTTCATAGTGATTCCAAGAACACACTCAGTTATCCAGTAAATGATTCCATGACCATTTCACTCATACATTCTGTTATCCTTGAGAAAACCATTTCACCTTTTCGAAGCATGTTTCCAAACCCTTTTTGGTTGGTGTACCTAGTTAGACTGGAGAAGGATTGAAGAAGCGGGTTGTCAGGCCCGTGAGCAGTTCTCTGAGCAAGAGAGTTGTTGGGGATTGACTTTCGGGGGTGTTAAAGTGTAGCTACAATGCTGTGAGACTTCTGGTCTAGCCTGTTGCTGAAGCCCTAGAAGGGAAGTGGGGAAACCAAGGGATTGTTGAGTAGAGAAGGGGAACACTTCCTTGGGTGGAATAGGCATGTGGGGAATGAGAGGCTGTAGGTTGTTAGTTGAGTGAGCACCTGAGACAGAATATTTCCTGTTGTCCGTGAGCCTTATCTTGGATAGGAATCCCTTTACCCTGGGTGGAGTTCAGTCCCACCTCGAGGGTGACTCACTGTTGAGAGTGATGAACAGTGTAGTCTATGGCTGGGAGGTTCATGGACGATCTGTAAGAAGTTGGTGATAGTATTTCTAATATAAGTACCAGTTGTATGATATATCGATATGTTTTTTGTTATTTACATGCATATGTTACGATTTTATCATATATGTGATTTTGATTGCTTGTGTGATTATGGGTAATTTCCTATAAATGATGCATATCGTTAGTTACTGTTATTTCAATATAAAAGTCGTATGTTACATAAAGTAATTGTTTGCTTATGTTTAGATGTAAATATTCCATGAGCATACTGTATGTATATGTTTTAGTTACATGCAGTCTAAAGAGTAAATTCAGGTGGCATTGCTTAGTTGACTACCGGGTATGCTACTGTATGTTCTGCAATATGGGGACAAAAGTGTTCCCTAGAGTAGAAAGGCCTAGCGTAATGGTTGGCAATGTTACCGACTGGGGTCAGAGCATGAGTGGTTTCTCTGTAGTGGCATACCCCGACCTCAAGTTGGCCAGGGGGATCGTTACACACATGATGTAGAATTGCACCCTTGGAAGATTGTGTAGAAGACTTGAAGACATCACTATGTGGACGCAAATTTCCTGAGTTGTTGCTTCCTTTTCATTGGACCAATACCTATATGACTTTAGTGATCATGGGAGATCAAATTGTACTCTGTTGTATACAAATATCTTCAGATTGATTTTGAGTCTGGTTCTACTGGGCCTTGTTTGTGACTGTAACAACCATTGGCATGTAACCACATTTGTATTTTCCTATTCATGGCCATGAAAATTGTTTTGGTATATTTTCACTTGGATCTGCAATGTACTTCTATTGGCAGCCATGTATGCAAAGTCAGTGAAAAATGTAATAAGCAACTAGTTCTTCCAGCTGGTTCCCCATTACTCCACTTTTGGGTTGTTTATAATGTATTTCATCCATCACAGATACTCCTCTGACCTCACACATTAGGGGGCATTTTTTTATAGAAATATTTTCCTCACCCTATGAAATCTTGCACAGAAGGCCTTTTTCCATTTCCCCATGTAGTCTTATCATCCCTGTTTGTAAATTCCATAGCTAAAAATACATATTTTTCAACATGTACGCACCTTGCATACTATACAACATGTGTATAAGTAGGCCACACCACTACAACCAACGTAATCGGGATTTGTGTGCAAAAATGAAAATTAATGTCAAGTTTCCATGTCACGATAGAAGATCTATGATCCTTGGCCTTCCATATACTGGAAACATTCCGAGTTGGCTCTTCAGTTCTATTTGAAGGTTATAAATGGACCAATTTTGAGCTATGGAAAAGAGGAGAAAGAATTCAAGTTTGAGAGTAAAGTTACTCTGGAGAAATTATTTACTTCATATTGAGTTTGCATCCCTTTGTCCTTTAAGTCTGAACACAATGTTCAGCCCCCGAGCTCTTCCCTTATTGATTGAGAACCTCATTGTTTCTCTTTTATGAGATTTCATTTGGTGGAGGATTGAAGTGGTGGAGGCCCAGCTGGAAGGAACTTAGTTTCTCGGTTTCGAACCATGATGACACAGAAGTCTATAACATTTTCACTTTTGTTGATCATATATTAATAGAAATACTCTTTTCCCGTCTAATTGATATCTTGCAAATATTTGAATTATTATTCCATGGGTGTATTTGTCATGTTTATTAATGGATTATGCTATTGAATGTGATAACATCATTTATTATCACCATGTTCTTGTTTTTCTTGGTTTTTGAGGAATAGTTGCAGGTATATTTCTTTGGGTCAAGTACTCAACGGTGGACTTCATCGAATGTTTGGACGAGGTAGGCCTTTTATCTTGTCTTGCTAGCATATTTGTTTACATAGCATACTTGAGAATAGAGTTGATTTCTGTAGTCATTTCCGTCTATTGTAGTTTACCCTAGCCATAGAGAGATTTTCCTCGTAATAGTACTAGGGTGGATAACACCTGCTTGTAGAAATTCCTACACCACTTTCTCAATTTAATTCTTTTAGGCAAAGGGATGATGATAAGGGAAAAAATTGGGAGGAAGACTACTAGGAACAAGGATTATGGAATGATCATGAACACCAGAAGAAGGTGGAAGTCCCCAAGGAGTGGAAAAAACAACTTGGTGTTTGGAGAGAATAGCTTGGAGGTCAGGATTCATATAGGGTGTCTCAACCACGTGAATAGAATAGAGTTGAGAAATAATATCGGAGCAGATTTTCTTGAGGAGGCTTTCCATGAGCTGGGAACTGATGATCTTAGGAGAACTAGTTGTGAGACCTTGGAAGTGATACCTTTGTCCCTCCTGTTGGAATTGCATGGTTGATTCCTTAAAATCCATAAGAATGGGACACAAAGTGCATAACTGTAATACCCCAAGGATGTGCCCCAATTTCATTATGGATTGTAATTATGTTTTATAGGTTGGTGAGCCAAGTTTATATAAGCTAGTGGGATTATGTTTTTATTAGGCCAGAGAGGCTAAGTGTTGAAGGCCAAGAGCTTGATTTTTGTACATGTAATGATGCACATTATTAATATAAAAACATCTCTGCGTGTGGAACGACCGCGATGAATGAGTGATGTGGGAATAATCTTCCACAAATTCTGGGTAAGGGAGAGGGGGCTGAAAGGTTGGAAGAGGGGCTAAGCTTGAGGGATTAAGTCCTAGAGATAATAATTTATTATTATTCCAAAGTGGTGTGAAAGGTATGTTTTTTATCCTAAGTCCTAGGAGGGGCAGCGCATGCATCTCCAACGTGTGAAAAAGGGAACACATGCAGCTCCAGGAAGACAAGTGTCGACCTGATCACATGCAGTTAAAAGATGAAGCATCAACTGATTTTGGGGTTCCTCCTCAATTCTGCTGTCGACTTTCTAAAACCGTGAATCTCATCTGACCTCTGCATGAATACCCTCACGCAACTCTGAAACCAGAAGCCTGTGTTGTTTTCTTGAGGAGCCCATAAACCTTGTGTCAAAACCATCGAGTCTGTGTTCGTCCTCTACGTGGATTGCTTGTCACGCATCCCTAAAACCAAATCCATGAGTCTGTCCTGTATGGTTGTTTGGGAAAACCAAATGTCTCGTAATTACTGAACTTTGATATGTTGTGGAATCTGTCTATCACCAGATTTGAGAAGCCCATGTCTGTGTTTCCCTTGGACTATTGTGGCCATGTAGTTCTTGACTGCGTGTGGCTTGTTGGCTAGTGTATGTTCGTGTTGAGCCTCATGGTTGCCCAAATGTATTGGAAACTGACTTGAAGGAAAGATGTTATTTGTGTGTAACACTCTCTTCAGGTGAGGGAGGTGGTTGCGGTTGAAGAGGCAGGTTGCCAAGCCTGTGAGCGACTCTCTCCAAGTGAGAGAGTGCACGGAGGAAGTGAGAACTCCTGGAAGGCGTCCTATAGCTGCCATAGAGATCAGAGATTTCTGGTCTGGTTTGTTTCTGAAGCCCAAGGCAAGGGAGGTTTAGCAACCAAAGGACTATCCAGGTGACAGTGAAGGTGTATACTCCTGGGGTGGGATAGGCATGTGGGAAATGAGGTTCTGTGACCAGTGGGAGTAAGTGACTCCTGGGAGAGAATCCTTCCTCTATAACTATGTGTCTTCCCATTGACCTTGCCTAGCCTACGATTCCCTGCCCGATGGAGCTTAGTCCTAGCTCAGGGTGACCTACTACTGAGAGTGATGAGAAGCACAGTCTAAGGCTGGGAGGTTCATGGAGGATCTGCATGCAGTTGGTGGAATTACCACAGTTTCAAAGATAAGTATCATTTTATGCTTAATATTATGTTTTACATGCCTATGATGCTTATATGTTATCATGTATTATGTTTCTCATATGAGATATTGTTAATGTCCTTGATGATGTATATTAGCAGTAATCATGTGCTTACTCTGTATGGTTTGGTTAAATCTATTAATTAGATTTAATATGCATGTTATATATATAAGTATGAGAATGTTCCGTGTAGTAGCATTGCTCGACTTGTTGGTGATCAGGGATGTTAAAATATGGTATCAAAGATCAAAAGGATAATCAAGGGTTGTGTTTGGTAGCATTGTCATCCTATTGGTGGCCAGGGATATTATAATATGGTATCAGAGCCATGTTTTCAACGTTGATCCTAGATGGGCCGGATAAGTGGTTTTTGGACCCAACGTTTTGAGTGGAAATGGTGTTCGAAGGAACCGATTTCAAACCTTATATTGTTTCTAAGTGCCAAGGGGTTACATTGGTCATGTTATGAAGATCAAGAGGAGTAGCGGTAGAATAAAACTGCAGTCGTAAATAAACTACAAAGGAGAATATCTGGGTCATCGAATCCATGTCCAGACACTTAGGAGAGCGCGTAGAAGAGATAAGATATGGGCGTGTGGACCAACAACTATTGGATCCAGGGAAGGTGCACAAGGTTTAAAAGCCTTTTCATTTTCACAGGAGTGTGGAAATCGTGATACGCGAAGCCCTGACATCATCAGGACCGTCCATCAAAAAGGACACATAGCAGAGATCCACATACATCGGATATTTGCAAGTGGAAAAGCCACAGAATCCTAACCATCCATCAGGAGGGAAATGTGGAGAGAGATCAACCTTTTGTTGACTCATGACTTGAAAAGGTCAAATGGAAAGGTCGTGAGAATTCGTGAAATGTGAATTCATGATTGGATCACAACCATTGATCCATGAGAGATTTGGACCATTAATTGTCCAGGAATAATTTTGACATTTCAGGGGTCGAGAAGAAGGAGGTGGAAAGTCTTTCAACCTTGTGACACATGAAATTTTGATACACAAAATCCTAACGAGATATGAGTCGTCAGATCATGGGGAAATCAGGACCGTTGGATCAAGCAGAAGAGAAGATTGTAATTTCAAGAGTTCGGCTGTCGGGAGAAATGGAATGTGCTGATGCACAAACTCCTGAAGCCCAAAATCATGAAATACCATAGAGATGAAGTAGTGAGCCAGGCTGACATCACTTGGATGGTGTGGACATGTGGGATGTGTACCACATACCAGTGGGCCCTAAAGGAAAAGAAGACGCAGTAGGGTCGAACGACGTCACCTGAGGTAACGTGGACCTTCTTAAGAACACCACGTGTCACCACCATGGTTGGTTATAGCTGTGCTGTGGCCCCAGAGGCTAGAAAGGTCAGAAATTCAGAAGTCAGGAGTTGGAGAGGGAAGAGAGTGTTTAAGCCTCCAGGACCAAAATCCTAAAACCCAAAACTCCAAAGTTCCGATTAGAGAACCTTGAAGTTCTAATGCTTAGTCACAATCCATGGTTGCATGTGTTATTGGATAAATCGGTGAATGTAGACATAAAATAATCTTCCTAGATCCACCTGGATCTATAACAAAACAAGACAGGACATGACCCTTTCCCTAGGTTTCTACCATTGAATTTATCATCAAATAAGGAGTGTATGACATACCTTTATATATCCTTCCTTATATCTCTATTGTCCCTTCTTCGCTATGGTGCTCTTGTGAGATCGAATCTGCAATGACAAAAACAAACCAAAGTGAAAGAAACAATTATAGATTCAATGGAAACCTAAACATGTGATCAAGGAGTCATGCAATAAAATACTAATGATTTTATGGGAAAGAAACATGTCGTTGTATCATATTAAGTAAAAGTGGAAGATGCAACCGTATTTCCTTGATGTCGCAAGTTCCCTTTCGGTGGTCCTTTGTTCCAACACACACATACACTTGCTCCAAATTTGCATGAAAATAATCCACAAATATTCATGGACAAATGGAGGCCTCAAGCATCAATTGTATCAGGATTCTTCACACAGTCTTCAACCTATTCTTTTCTCAATCTTGCTTGACCTTGCTTCACCTTTTCCATGAGAAATCCATTATTGTATAGGAGAATATTAAGTGATTACTAGGATGAGTATGATCCCACCAAATTAGAAAAGATAGTAAGATCACAACCATATAGATGCCACCTCACATTCTGGAAGATTCTCCTTCTAGAAACTTCTTCTCCACACCCTGCCTATATAGAAGCATGTAGAAATCCCGCAGGCGAGGCATAGAGCAGCATGCGGAAATATTTGATTTATGCACTGTGTACCACTGTCAGCCTGCAATGTCATTCTAAAAATGTGCCTTATAGGGGAAGAACTCAGCCATTTTCTCCATGTGAAATATTGTTTTGGAAGCCTGAACACATGCCTATGGGGTCATCATCAGAGTGACCAAAATAATTTGTAACAGAATGCCCCCCAAAGTATGAGGATGGAACATGTGACAACCGAAATACTTTGTAAAATGCTTGTGTGCGTCGGAAACAAGGAGTGCACCAATCAGGAAATTGCAAACAATCAAACATCCGCATAGAATTATACCATTTATGAGGTAGGCATTCCCATGCTCATATTACAAGTGATTGAAATCATAAATGCAAGGCATGGCCACCAATCATACACTGTGGATCCATGTCATCAAGATTCTACATAGCCACCAGAAATACACTGTGGATCTATGTATTAGAAAGTGTGAATTCAGACACAACCACGAGGCATACAAAGTGGATCTATGTGTCAATTCAAATCATAAATACTCCCTCTCAACCTAGGCCAAAATGATAAGATCTAGGGTCTTCAATCCCATCGTCCATAAGTATGAATCTAACCATGCGATTACAGGTGTTGAAGTTGAACATGGTAGAAACCACTTGATTACCGGTCATTGATGAAAACTGTTAACAAGTGTGAGGGAAATCACCATTGATGTCAATGACTCCCAAGGTACCTTAGTACAATCCAACGAATGTGAATAAATGAGCTGAAATTGAACACTCAATGAAAACTCTCGACCAAGGACAAATGATGTGAATCCACTGTAGAGAGCAAAGAAACCCTCCATTGAGGCATGCAGGCTCTAAGTTACTATACGATTTCTAAGTCTTGTTCCTGGATTATGAGTTGAAGTCGATAGGAAAAAGAATCGTCACAGGAGGGCCTTGATGCATCCCCCATCAGTGACACAAAATAAGTAACAGATTAAGGGTAGATCAAAGTATGAAAATGATTTGAAACTGACAGAAGGAAGGCCGACATGGTAAGAAATGACAATTTAGATGGTTGACTCGAAGGAGGGCTTGTTTGGACTTCTCTTGAGCATATGAATGACATGACACTGGTCTTGGAAGAATTGACTCAAATATGACCAAAGATATAAATTTGATGAAGGCCAGATGAGAGACAAATGGATTTCTCAACCCATATTCAAATGATGAAGGGGGTGTCATGTTCAAGAGCGACTAGTACTGCCACTAACACATGTACAAAAACACATCTCTTTCCCAAATTCCCCCCCACCATTTCTGGTGAGTACCTCTTTATTTTTACGCAAACTTGAGGAGGATAACATATGCTTGTAATGTAAGCTCATCCTTCAGACGAGTCCCTCGGAGTATTTTAACGAACCCTAAGAAGGAGTGGTTTGATCCCATTTGGGTCTTTCGATGTTTGTTTAACGAGTCCAAAGATAGAAAACTCGAGATTTTTTCACATTTATAGAGTCTGAAAAACACTTTAAAGAGGACTCTCAGTTCCTTTTTTGTAAAATAGTTCGACAAGACCAAAAAAGTGATAAACTATCACCCATCGAACGTTTTATTCAAATACTTTTACAAGCATGAGCAGAACAAGGTCTCTCGACAATCTTTTCATTTTTATGGAGTGCGAAAAGAGATTAAATGATACTCCATGTGTGTCGTTTTTCGTGTTACCAAGATGAGTACAAAAGAATGAAAAAAAATGTACTCGGTTGCATTTTCATAATTTTTCGAGCACAAGAACGAACAAAGAGTGAACTCGAGGTTTTACTAAAAACCCATAAAAAGTATCGATATGCGTAACGAAGAGAAAAAAAATTACGGAACAAAAATCCATACTCCATTAATTAGGACTCTAGTCTTCTTCTTGCAAGAAACAAGACACTCACGAGACTATTAGTTTTGAGGGTTCATAACCAAACACATTTATATAATATAAAATATTATGAAAAAGGGTAAAAAATGAAATAAATAAGAGTAAGAGTTCTTTTTTACCATTTCATTTGTATTTGGTCAAGAACTTGTCTAAAAACCCATTTTTCACCCCTTACATCGATGGGTGATTGCGAGGATCACGGGCAATCAATCGACGAATGGTTTCCATGTAAACAGTAAGATCTTCATCTTCTTCCTTTTCAATGGTTTAAAATTTGTTTTTGGTGATCAAAAAATGGCTTTTTGGGTGATTTTTGGGTCGGTAGGCATGCGTTGGGGCCGCCACAGGTGGCCAATATCGGGCCCTATAGAAATAAAGGATTTTCGCAGGTGCCCAATGGCTCACCTATGGAAATCCCACACTATAACTAAATCTCAGTTGCAGTGGCCGAAAACCAAAAAAGAAAAGCAAGAGTTGAACCAAAAATAATTTCAAGAAAGGATGGATAAGGGTGCTAACTATTCTCTCTTACTTCCATGTAGGTATTTGATTGCAAAAATGTTGGAATGGAGAGAACGTGAGCATGAAGATGAAAAATCTATGTCTTTGAATGATCCAGGAACCATTGATGCTCTTCGACGATGTGGCCTATTGAAGTTTTTCAAAGTCCATGGCATGAGAGCCCAACGGAGACTATTAGAGTACTTGGTCCATATGTGGGATGCAAAACAACAAGTATTCCACATGGGTGTTCATGTCCTCTCCTTGGAAATTGAGGATATTTACTTTTTGATGGGGCTATCCCGTCATGGGGCACATATGAATCTGACAGGGGGTCAAGGTGGTGTCTTGTCGATGAATGAGTATATCCATCGCCACTATGAACCAGATGAAGAAAGACCCAAAGGTAAAGTGGCTATCTAAGGTGTGTGGGATATGACTCTCAAAACCATCCTCTTTACCAATGCACGGATGGCAGAAAGTGTGTCGCTGCACATAGCGCTCTATAGTTACTTTCAATATTCCATTGAATGTTTGGAACCTCAAGTATTCAATTGGTGTGACAGTGTGCTCTGTAGTATGAAGACACAACTCACTAAAAGCAAGAGAGGAGACCTAAAGAAGTTTGGGTATGAGTCCATTTTGGTTTCTTTCTTCTTATAAAGAGTCCCTCATTTGCGGCTATAGGTAGAGTGGGGAATACCAGCCCCACAAGACCCAAGAATGAAACGGTGGTGTGACCTTATGGCTTGGCACGTAGCGGGCCCTATTATCAAGTACAATCATGAATTTTTTGACTGGTTAAGGCCCCAAATATTGATGATTGATGATTATGTTTATGTCATCCTAGACTTTCGGGGTGATCATGACTTGGTTCTCCCTGAGGGATATCAGTGGGGAGATCTAGGTAAGAAAGACATTTTGTTCTTTATAGTGTTTTTTGGTTTTTAAATATTGTGTTTTTTTTTGTGTTTTCAATCTAAAGACTAATCAGAGAGTTTTGACTATGCATATGTAGGGCCGCATCGACCTCTGGACACATCTCCGATTCAGAGGCAAGGAGAGGCACATGTGGTAGAAGGGTGGGATGCCGATGACTATGAGATGATGGAGAAGAACTTAGAAGGATTAACGATGAACATCCCTGACATGTCAATCGAGGAGGTCCTGAGGCATTATCAACGCCATACTGTATGCATGTCCAACTCACTTAGTCTATTACTTCGTAGGGTAGCATGGATAGTAGTGTTTTATCATGAGCGACATCCATGATACTATTTCGAGCAACATCTGTGATGCTATTTTGTAGGATCCATGGGCTCTATATTTTGATATTTTGGTCCTTGGATGGAAAACACTTTTTGTAAAAAAGTTTCATTATATATATACATGAGGCTTCTACCGGCTTACTTTGCTTTTATATACAATGTGTAATGTGTGATTGAATTTATAAATGTCTCAAATGTCTGCCTAACACATAATTAGCTAGAGCATTAGTTAATGTATTTAGACATCTAGGAATGTGTTGATATTCAATATAATCAAAATAACGTTCCAAGAGGCGAATTCGTAGATATACCCGTAACAAATTAGGACTTCGGATAATGTAGACATTACTTAACTGGAGTACTACTAGTTGCGAATCAAGTCATACAACGAAGTGAAGAATCCCAAGTGAGATAGAATCGGTCAATAATTCAATGACTATGCTATATTCTACGATATTATTGGTTTCACGACCAAGGCAAACACCTTGTAAACTAATAAGTTCGTTGGTGGGTGCATAGATTACCCAAGCAACATAAGCTATGTTCTGAGTACTATGGCTAGCACCATCGGCGAAGCCAATATAGGGTAGAGAAGACATCGACATATGGAAACCAAGAAAAAATCAAGGTAAAAAGTTGGGGGTCAAAACCAAATAATGAAAAACACACAAGAGTATGGTATAGTAAAAGTACAAGCACTCATGCAAAGACAGTCTAAGCATAGTACTTATTCAAGTAAAGCCCATTTCTGGGTTCACTCAAAGGAATGCCATCATAATCTACTAACTTGTAAGAGCCCTTCTCTAACACTCGTTTGAAGATATATGGACCACGCCACATAGATTTGAATCTCCCGGCTCCTAGTAGATAACGATCTTGTTCATAGAGAAGAACTAGATCTTCCTCAGAGAAAACACATGGCTTGACATGTTTGTCATATTGGGATTTTACGTGTTTATTTTGGGTTTCAATAACTAGGGTGGCATCACGATGGGTCTCATCTAAATGCATAAGATACAATAGACGTTCCTCCTCGATAGAGGTGTTTGGGAGAAGTTCAACAGCTAGCTTCAAATATGGTATTTCACATTCAATCGAGAGAATGACAGCAATGTTGTAGACTATTTGAAAGGGGGTAAATCCCGTAGCAGACTTCACAGACGTCCGATAGGCCCATAATGCCAAAAAAAATTCGTGTGCCAGATGGCCTTATGGATTCCTATTATCCGATGAAGCATAGTGATAAGGATTTTATTTATTGCTTCAACTTGGTCATTGTCATGTGGATAGTAGGGGGTTGAGTTTTCATGCCTAAAACCCAACTTGTCCATAATTTCAGACATCATAAAGTTTCAACAAATGGCTACCGTGATCAATAAAGATAGCTTGTGGGATCTCGAATCAAGTAATGATGTGATTAAATATGAAAATGGATGCAGTTTCTTGGTATTGTCGAAAGTAGGCATCGCCTCGGCCCATTTGGTGAAATAATCCACGGCTACAATAATGTATCCATGACCCCCGATCAAGTGAAGGTTATAGGTCATGAAATCAATGCCCCATTTCATGAAAGGTCCAACAGAAACTACATGGTGTAAAGGAGCAGGATGTGATCTTATTTTATTATTGTACGTTTGGCAAGCATGGAATTTTTGGACGGTGGTAATACAATATTTAAATAAAGAAGGAAAAAAATACCCTGCTCGTAAGATCTTCTAGGAAGTAGCATACCCAGACATGTGACCACCACCTACTCCAGAGTGGCAGTCATTCAAATCTTTCTCAGCTTCATCATAAGTGATACATCATCGAAAAATGGAGTCCACCCCACGACGATAAAGAGTGTCATCGAGGATAATGTACTGACGGGCTTGGTAATGTATGCGATGATGGTTAGTGCTAGACAAATCGGGCCGCAAAGTCTGAGTTTGGAGATAGATAATGATATCTCCATACCAAAGGTCATCATAACTGATCAGAAAAAGGGATCCATCGGGTAAATAAGCCTCTGCTACATTTTTTGTCTCAGTGTAGGGAAGGTCACATATCAATTTGGAAAATACCAAGGATTTCTTGGACTTAGCATGTTCAAATTCTAAGTCAAACTCTTGGAGAATTAGTATCCATTTGGAGTATTTTCCCCCTAGCAATTGGCATGTAATAATGTGTTTCATGGGGTTGCAATCAAAAATTACAGTGGTCTTTCATAGTAAGATATAGTGACGAAAACGTTGGACAACTTGAATACCTTCCAAGGCTAGTTTTTCAACATGTAAGTATTTGGCTTCGGTAGTCGTGAGACTTCGACTCAAATAATAAATGACATGTTCATCATGTGAATCATCCTCTTGGACTAGAACCATGGCGATGGTAGAGTCTGCAGCAACAAGATAAAGGAAGTAATCTCGACTATAATCGGGAGGGAAAAGTAATGGGGTACGGGTTAAAGTCAGTTTCCAAGCTTCGAAATCTTTGTTGGCAGTGGAATCCCATACGAAATTTGAACCTTTCTTGAGTAGTTGAGAAAATCTGAGTGTTAATTGAGCATAGTTTGGGATGAAACAACGTAAAACGTTTTCCTTCCCTTGAAAAATTTGAAGTTGATGAAGTGAAGAAGGAGGAGGTATATTGAGGATCACCTGGCATGACACGGTAAAACCTAGAAGTTGGTCGGAATCAACACAAAAAACACATTTGTGTGGGTTTAAGTGTATACGATAGAACTGACAATGAAGGAATATGGATTGGAGGTGTGTTAGATGGTCATTACAATGCATGGAATGTGCCGGCAGGTCATCTAGATATGGATGTACAATGTGCTTAATATCATGAAAAGCATAAGACATGGCACGTTGAAAAGTTGCACTGGCATTCTTTAAACCGAAGGGTAGTTTCTGGTAGGAAAAGGTGCCCCAAGGAAAAATAAAATTGGTTTTGTGTTGATCCATGGGAAATATGTTGATTTGATTATAGTCGAAGAAATCATCCATTAAAGAGAAGATTTCACTCCTAGTGCAAGCGTCGATGATCTGGTCAATGAAGGGGGTGGGAAAGTTGTCCTTAAGAAAAGCTTGATTTATGTCCTTATAATTAACGTAGACACGGATCATACCTTGTTTCTTGTTAACCATAATGATATTGGATACCCAATCAGTTAAATCCATACGATAAATAAAGCCAGCTTTAAGAAGTTTTTTGACTTCAAGATTAATAGCAACTGCTTTACGGGGGTGGATCAGACGAAGTCTCTACCGGATGGGTCTAGCACCCGGGTACATATTAATTCCGTGTACAACAATATTAGGGTCAATACCCAACATTTATTCATATATCCAAGCGAAGATGTCACAAAACTCTTGGAAAAGTGATTTATAGGCGACAACCTTGTCAGGAGAGCATGAAGCTCTGATATGAAAATTTTCAACAACTCCAGGTTTAATGGATATGTCAAGGGGGATGGTCGGTGAAATATTACTTAAGTTACCTTCATATAACACATCGTTTGATGTCTCAGGAATAGAGGAAGTGACAACAATGGTCGACGGAGTCATGATCTGTTGGTAAATCTCGATGGTGTGTTGTTCAAGGAAGAGAATGGAACGATGATGTCCATCATCCCAAGGGGTATCTTCCATCGACATAACCAACATAATCATATCGTCTGTGGGAGAAACAAAATGGAACGAGTTAAGAGACGAATCACCAAGAGAGGGGGTAGAAGGGGTTGTTGATTGAATGGATTGATAGGCATATTCAACCAGACTTAAAGGCATTTGGTTTCCATAGTGAGGATAATCACCAGGTTCAAGTATGATCCACGGGTTGGAAGACGGGTGAGTTGGATGAACCGAGGTGGAAATCATGTTGATCAAGGCAACCAAAGGGAGTGGTATTAGTAACGTTCCCATCATAGTGGAATTTTTAAGTAGGCCCACACCAAATTTCTCATACCCAGGCGACGTCTTTGTGATAAAAGGTACGTTGCTAGTACGGGTGTCAGAGTTGAAAAAGGCTAGCTGATTTTCAGTGATGACCTTTCCTTGATGTGGAAAATGTAAAACATGGAAAAGGGTAGACACAATGACGTGCATTGCATCAATCAAGCTATGGCCAAGTAAGAGGTTACAATCGAGAGGTGCATCAAATACCTCAACTTCAACATTGATCGATTTTCCTTCCAACGTAATAGACAACAAAGGAAGTACACCATAGGGTTTAAAGCTAGAGCCATTGAAGGCTTTAAGCATGTTATGTGATTCAGTAAGAGTAGGGGATTCGATGGCTTTCCAACATGCAACATACATTACACATGTGGAGGTACCCTCATCAATAATAGTCCTATAGATTTTCTTGTCGAAGACAACAACTTGTATTTGGAATGCTAGTTGAGGGGGGGGTGGGGTCTTGGAATGTGATCTTTGAGGTAAAAAATTATCAAATTTGTATCTGTAGGATCAATTCCATTGATATCCTTTAGCATTACCTTCCATTGAGCAGGGAAACTTTGAAGGACTTCGAGAGCCAATATGGTAGAAGGTGCTTACGCCAGATCTTCTACAATACTATAGTTCTGGGCAACACGTGCATGAGGGTTGAAGGAGGAATTTCAAACAACACCCTTTGGGGAAGGGTGAAGAACTGTATTGAGACTCGGTCTTTTGAGATGAAGAGGACCATTGGAATTTGAAGTTGAAGGATATTTTTGAACCAATGAAGGTGGTATATCATCAACCTTCTCCTTTGAGGAAGAATAATCTTTGGCTCGAGTGGTCAGTGTAACGTCATTCTTTCTAGAATCATCAATACACATGAGTACATAAGAAGTAGTGAAGGGAGAGGGTTGGTCATGAATGACCAATTGAGCCTGTTGTTGAGAAGGGAAAGGTTGAGACAAAATAGCTGGTGTGGGAGGTTTTGCAGTCCCTTGGAGGCACTTAGTAACCTCGGCCCATCTTGGACAATCTTTCGTATAGTGATTGTCACCATAGATAAGGCAAGGGTATCAGGGTTTGCACTTATCCTTATCATCAGCAGGTTTTGTTTTGGCTTTCTTAGACTGTGGGTTATTTTTTTCCTCCTTATTCTTACCCTTCCCTTTTTTAGACTTATTCTTTCCCGCATGGGTAGATTTAACAGAGTTAACCTCAAAGGTTTTGGTGGTGGGAGGAGTAGGAGATAGAGCATTTTGAACATTAGAAGCATTAGACTTGGGGTTGGTGGGAGAGGCTTGCATATTTTGAGCTTGATCATGGAAAGTTCCAATCACACCATCAGCTGCATGAGAAGTAGCAGGGGTAGTTGAAGTAGCAGTAGTAGAAGGGTGAGGTGCATCAGGGAGTAGGTCATAAAGAGTACCCATCTATGAATAAACGACATCGAGGTACTGAGCACGACTGATAGCCTGTTCTTCGGTGACAACTCCACCCATAGAAATATCACGAGAGATCTTATTCACGAATGATTTTGTGAACCACTCTTCCAATAACTGATTGGGAAGATTGAGTTTGATCAAACGTCATCTTTGTCTCCACTCATGAATGTGATCAGAGATGTGAGTGGCTTTAGTTTGTTTGAAGGAACTTAGGATCTTGGTTCCTGTTTCATAATGGATTGATAATTGGTAGTGTGTAAGGAAATCCATGGCTAGGGTATTAAAGTCAATGAATAAACCTCGTGGTATTTATATATACCACTTTGTAGCCAAACCCGTGAGAGTTCGTTGGAAGATTCGTAACCGAATGGAATCATCCATGAAAGAGTGTGATGAACACCAAAGGCAGAAATTCATGACATGGTTGTTCGGATCCTCTCCCAATTTACCGTCAAATTTTGGGATGTTGGACGGTAATTTGGCTGGTATCACGGGCCAGTGGGGAGAATGTAGGATAGGATCATTCAAGATTCTATAGAAATCAGGTACATCCAAGGTGGATAAAAAAGGTAATTGCCTATTCATAGGAGGATACTGGTAACTTTGGGGAGCGAGTCTCATCGGTAGACCAGTAGGACCATAAGCAGTTTGTATGTGAGGCGAAGGTCCTAAAAGATTTAGGTGTGTGTGCGGGGGTAGGTAGGCCACAGGGTTGTATTGATTGGGGATGGTCCCTTGGGGAGGGACACTGGGTTGAACATTCGAACCCCAAATGGGATTGGAAGAACTGAGGTATGATTGGCCCGAACTAGGGGGTATAAAAGAGGTAACCTGAGCTTGTTTCCCCCCAAACAATTGTGGATTCCCTTGAATAAGAGGATTCCAATACTGGGCTAGTGATCCGAGGATGTTCTGTCCATACTATGGATTATAATGTGGGTTATATCCTCTAAGTATGGATTGTCCTCTAGGTGAGGATGATGCCCCAATTTGGGTTTGACCTCCAAATTGAGTTTTCCCCCTGGGTTATGTTGTCCCCTAATAGGAATCTGATAACCAGAAGTGAAAAATGGAGTAGAAATTCCAAAGGCAATAGGGCCACTAGGTCCAAATCCTCCTATAAAAGGTGGATTAGTTGAAGAGGAACTGGGATGGTGTTGGAATAGAACTAGAAGAAGCATTATACCCAGGAGGAATAAAGACTTCAGAAGCTCCAAATGGAACTTGGGTAGGAATGGGTATAGAAGCATTCAAGGCATTATACCCAAGAGGGAGTGATGGGATTTGTCTATAAGAATGCGGTGTACCAATAGAAGGTTGTCTAGCCACCGTGTTCCCGGTGGGGATAATTGTAGTGTTTGGGACCATTGTGGAATGGGCTTGCTGAAGAGGGATAGTTGGGTTAGGACTAGCCTCTGAACTAGTGAAGAAATAACAAGTTGTACTATTAAAATGATCTAAAGGTATTGTAAATGTAGTATATGTTTCGGGTGGTTCAGAAATGACAGTTATCTTAGTGTTTTCCTTTGCACCGGGAGGGTTTCGTCTAGAATTCGGAGTTCGAGATATGTCAGTGGTCCAAAAAGGATCCTCATTTCCAAGGCCAACAAGGATTTCAATTGGTATTCCAGAATTGTCAACAAAAATTTCTCTGGACGAGTTGAGTCGGAGAATACGTCTCTCGTATCTAGGAGGTAAGCAGAAAGCATCCAAAGAATTATAAATGATTCAAAAACTCTCTAAAGAGTCAGTTCTCTCCGCTTGTGAAGGTATGTGGTCCTGGATATCACTCTGTTGAGGAGAGTCCTCCAGTGGATTAGGGAGAAAGGGTTGGGAAACTTTCGGATCTTCCGGAGGTAGTCCTTGCATCGTACATGAACAACATGGAGGGTCATTGTTGGCCGAACTGAACATTTTTACGAAAAAAATCTATGGACAACTATGTAAAAAACAACACTTGCTAGTAGAATCTAGGAATCAAAACCAAGAAAACAAAACCTTCTTGTTCCAAAGTCACTAGTTGGTGATGAAATCCAACGTTGTGAAGTCAATACAAGAAGGGGCTAGGCTAGGGTGGAAAATTTACATTGACAACCTGCTTAACGGACTTACACCCTGGTGCAAGATCCCACACATAATCATGGGTATACCCTCCAAGGAGCCTGAGTGAGTCTGTCCAATGTCGATTCTAGGTACCATGAACACTTACCCCTACACAATCACCTTGTGCAATACCCTATGAACATAGGCAACTAAGGCTACCAAAAACAACAATGATGCCCGAGGAGATAGTCGAAAGTCCGATCCACACGCAAGGGAAAGGTATCTAGCCCAAAATCAACTTGAGAGGCTTCCACTCATCATTGTTGGTATACCTTCAAGTGATCCCCATAATACATGCAATCTCTACACCAAGACCAACAAATCAGGGTGAGTAACTCTGCTAATCGTGATGCGACCTTAGGTTTGACCCTTGTGTGAGAAGGGCTTCCCAGGACAAAATGTTGCAAATGGAATTTTACACTCCATATCACAAGATGATATGGTGTGTTTTGTGCTTTGGAGAGTGTATCTCACTACCCATTCCAAATATCTATCCTAGATAATATTTGTGTAAAAGAGCCCTAGAAAAATTTACTAGTTAAATTTTAGATTTTCGCAATATTTTTAAAAGTTGTTGTTACTCAAGAGGGAGATGGGAATAAAACCGATGTTGTGTAAGACCTTGACCCAACAATATGAAAATAGAAATGAATGATGCAAATTTTTGTTCAATGAATTATATATACAATAGGGAGAAGGTGTTTCTGGAGTAATGTAAACTATAAAATATACTTCATTTTTCTTTAAATGAACACAATTTCAAACAACCAATAAATAATGAAGTTCTTCAATGTTCTCTTCTCTTAAATGCAATAAAGTTTCTCATATATGTTTATTCAAACGAATGGATAACTTCAAATTTTTCCTTTCTAAGACCAAACCAAGGGCATGGCACAGAAAAGACAAGAAATCCAAGAAAATCTATACCTTCAACAACACCCAAATCGAACTTGCAATGAAGACAAAAAATAAAAAATGACGAGAAAATATTTCCTCAAATGCAAATGAAGAAACAACTTATCAATCACAAAGCAATCTAGAAATACATAATCAATCCAAAATTTCAAATCCAATCCAAGATTTTTAATCGAACAAGCACTTAGATACAAGCTTAAAGATTATACCCTTGTTGTTAAAAATAAAAAAATGAAAACTAGAAAATGACTAAGAGAGGTACTCGATCTTCAAAAACCAATCAACAACAAGTCAAATGTTTAGAAAAAAATCATATGTTGGCATTAAAAATCCTTTCTAGTTGGTTAAAGAAAAAAATGGGCATCAACAGAGGCTAAGACCCAACTCAGAAAATTTCACAGATGACGCCGCAGGATGATAGCACATCACAGTGCATAAATCAAGAGTTTTCGCAGGCCAAAAATGAATAGGGTGCGAAAATCCCGCACTGAAGCAAACAACTAGGGTGTGGAAATCAGAGGTTTCCATAGGCTATGTATATGGTACAGTGCAGAGGTGTTCGTAAATCAAGAAATTCAGAGAAAAGGGAAAAGGATCTAAATGGATTTTTAAATCCAGAGAGTCTGATTGGATCTCCCACAGACTCAGAGACTGATTTCAAATGAAACGAATAGGTAAAGATCAAATGGCCAAAAAATACTACAATCAAGTCATTTCCCTAGTGGAGTCGCCAATTTTGTTATTGGATAAATCAGTGAATGCAGACATAAACTAATCACCCTAGATTCACCTAGATCTAGAATAAAACAAGACAAGACATGATGCTTTCCTTAGGTTGCTACCATTGAATTTATCATCAAAGAAGGAGTGTATGAAATACCTTTATATATCACTTCCTTATATCTTTGTTGTCCCTGCTTCGCTCCGGTGCCCTTGTGAGATTGGATCTGCAATGAAACAAACCAACCAAAGTGAAAGAAGCAATTATAGATTCAATGGAAACTTAAACATGTGATCAAGGAGCCATGTAATAAAATACTAATGATTTTATGGGAAAGAAACATGTCACTGTATCATATTAAGTAAAAGTAGAAGATACAACCAGATTGCCTTGATGTCACAAGTTCCCTTTCGGTGGTCCTTTTTTCCAACACACACATACACTTGCTCTGAATTTGCATGAAGATAATCCAGAAAGCTTGATGGACAAATGGAGGCTTCAAGCATCAATTGTATCAGGATTCTTCACACAGTCTTTAGCCTATTCTTTTCTCAATATTTCTTGACCTTCGTTAACCTTTTCCATGAGAAATCCATTATTATATAGGAGAATATGAAGTGGTTACTAGGATGAGGATGATCCCACCAAATCAGAAAATATAGTAAGATCACAACCATACGGACACCACCTCACATTCTAGAAGATTATCCTTCTAGAAACTTTGTGAAACTTCTTCCTTTTCTTAGCTTCAAGCATCACTGCACCTTGCCTATATAGCAGTATGCAGAAATCCCACAGGCCAGGCATAGAGTAGCCTGTGGAAATCTTTGATTTCCACATTATGTACCACTATCAGTCTATGACGCCATTCTAAAAATGTGCCTTGTAGGGGAAGAACTCAACCATTTTATCCATGTGAAAGATTGTTTTGGAAGAGTGAACACATGCCTATGGGGTCATCATCAGAGTGACCAAAATAATGTGTAATAACGTGGGTTGGGGAACTGAAAGAAAAGGGCTAAGGCATCAGTTCATTGCAGAGCCGAGCTCGAAAAAATTTAGGAAAACTGAGTGTTTTCTTGAATCAAAGTTGTTTATGAATGCTATGGAATTTGTTAAGGAGAGATGTCCTGACAAATTCTGGTTGTCTGGACGTTATGATTGCAAAAGTTTGACGATTTCAAAAACTGATTAGAATTGACATGGAGTGCAAAGAAATGGAAGAGACACAAAATTCTTCCAGTTCAGAAAATGAAAGAGAAGGAATGGACGTCCACTTGGGAGTTGAAGGAATGAACTCCAATGGGCATGGAAAAGAGATATATAAGGAAGTAAATCTGAGGAAGATCATTGAAAAATTGCAGAAAGATTCCCAAACTTGCCGAGCAGATAGAAGAAAGATCAGGAAAAACAAGGTGAATTCAACTTAAAGATGTTAAGGAGTTTGGAGAGAATAGAAAAGAATTTGGATAAGGAGAGTGACTCGAGCAGAACAGGGAGTCATCAAACTTTTGAGGGAAGAAGGTCAAGGAGTGTTGGTAGAAACCATCATCACTCCCAAGGTCGCTCCAAAAAAAGGATGTAGAGTATTTCAAGCACATATCCTACCCAAAATCACATGATATTGGGAGTGGACAAATTTAAGGGAGAGATGAATGAAATTAAGCCTCCTACATTTTATGGAGAACATAAGGAGGAAGATGTCGAAACATGGTTGCTTGGCATGAGGAAATATTTCCAACTGCATAATTATTCCTCTCATGCAGAAGGAAGAATTGTAAAGTATCAATTGAAGGGAAAGGCGTCCATGTGGTGGGATCAACTTGTGCAAGTGCATTACATTAGAGAGAAATATATCACTTGGAAGGAATTTAAGAGGTATTTCGAGAAGAAATACTTGACTAAAAGATACTATGATAGAAAAATGAAAGAGTTCTTTGAACTCAAGCTGGGCAACATGACCATTGATGAGTATGAACTTAGGTTTTTGGAATTGCTGAAGTATGTTCCATTCATCAAAGAGGAGACTGTCAATATTCAAAGGTATCTGAGTGGAATTCCACCTTCCATCAGTGGTAAGATCCAATATGATGACCCTAAGACCATGGAAGAAACGATAAGAAGAGAGAAATTCTTATATGAACAACAAAAAGAAAATCCTACCTTGTGGAAGGCTTGGGACGACCAAAGGAAGTTCAAGAAAGAATAGAGGCAGAAGGGAAACAAACCTCCATTTTTTAGAAACAATCCTCAAGGAAAACCATCGTTTAGAGAGCCAAGAATGGATGATGTAGGGGAACAAAGGCAAAGACAGATTCCCATTCAGTGTTGGGGCTATAAAGAGAACCACAAGTACAAAGATTGTCCCCATAAAAATGGCAAAGCGAGAGTTGTCCATAATGTTCAGCAAGATGAAACAATGGAGGACATGGGAGATAGAATTCCAAGGATCTATGTAGCCCTGGACAACAAGCAAGATGAATTTCAATCACACATGATAGAAGTAGAAGGTATGATTAACAATTGACCATTTACTATTTTAATTGATTCAAGGGCTAGCCATAGTTATATAGATCCTAGAGTGGTGGAAAGTTTTCATTTATCAAGAAGCAAACATGAAAAATATTGGTTAGTGCAGTTTGCTACAGGAACCAAGAGGAAATACACTGAGTTGGTTAAGTCATGTCCTGTGAACATAAATGGACTGAGCATGAAGGATGAATTGAACATTCTACCTTTAGTCTCTTATGACTGTTTAATTGGGATGGACTGGTTGTACCATCACCATGCCATCCTGGACTGTCGTAACAAGAAATTCACCTTCTTGGATGAGGAAGAGAATAAGAAAATAGTCCAAGTAATTCCAAGAGCTATTTCTATCAGAGAAATCTCATCAATGCAACTGAAGAAGTGCTACAAAAAGGTTGTCAATTATTTACAGCCCATGTGGAGGAAACACCTAAGGATAAGGTGTTAGGTATTGGAGATCATGTGGTACTAAAGGATTTTGAAGATGTATTTTAGGAGGTACCAGGATTACCTCCAAAAAGAGATATTGACTTCTCTGTAAACTTGATGCCTGGAGAAGCTCGAGTATCGAAAGCTCCTTACAGAATGAGTACGCTGGAGATGAAAGAACTGCAACTTCACCTTGAAGATCTTATGAAGAAGGGGTACATATGCCCAAGTGCGTCACCTTGGGGTGCCCCAATTCTATTCGTAAATAAGAAGGATGGAATGTTGAGATTGTGTATCGATTTCAGACAATTGAACAAAGTGACTGTAAAGAACAAATATCCTCTATCGAGGATTGATGACCTCTTTGATCAGTTGAAGGATGCGAAGATATTTTCAAAGGTAGACCTCAGGTCAGGATATCACCAGGTAAGGATAAATGATGAAAACATCAACAATACCACCTTTAGAACAAGGTATGGACATTACAAGTTCATAATGGTGTCATTTCGATTGTTGAACGCACTCGCTGTTTTTATGTTCTTAATGAATGGTGTATTCAAGGACTATATAGACAAGTTTTTCATAGTCTTCCTGGATGACATTCTGGTGTATTCCAAGTCAGGGGAAGAACATGAAAAACATCTTAGGATGGTGTTGCAGTTGATAAGAGAGAACCAACTATATGCCAAGTTGAGTAAGTCCTCGTTTTATTATGAGAATCTCCATTACTTGGGGAATATTTTTTCAAAGGATGGGATTGTTGTAAATCCTGAGAAGATTGAGGCCATCAGGGAATGGTCAGAACCAAAGAATGCGACATAAGTCATATCCTTTATGGGTCTATATGGCTATTATAGAATATTTATTGCAGGGTTCTCCAGGATAGCTCACCCTATCACTTCCTTGCAAAGGAAGGAGAATAAGTTTCAGTGGACAAAAAATTGTGAGAGAAGCTTTCAACGATTGAAGCAACTGTTAACCAGTGCTCCAATTCTGAGGATCACAGACCCAAATGAAGATTCCATGGTATGCACCGATGCATGCAAAGAAGGACTAGGAGGAGTCCTCAGTCAGCATGGATTCATAATTTTTTACGAATCCATAAAGTTGAAAGAGCATGAAAGGAACTACGCAACTCATGATATGGAGTTGGCAGCCATAGTACACATTCCAAATAAATGGAGACATTACCTCATGGGAAGGAGGTTCGAATTGAGAATAGACCATAACGGTCTGAAGTATTTGTTCGATCAACCAACCTTGAACGCTAGGAAGAGTAGGTGGTTGGAGTTTCTTTGTGATTATGATTTTGATATCAAGCATATCAAAGGGAAGGAGAATAAAGTGGCTAATGCACTCAGCAGGAGAGTACATGAATTACATGGTACAACCATTAGCATATACCGAACTAATATTAAAAGTAGAATTTTGGATGATGCAAATACAAAATTGCAGTATAGGGATTTGGTAGCAAAGCTACAACAAGGTAAGATGCCACAGAAAGTGGATATTTATAAATTAAATATTGATGGAATAATTCGGTACAAGAACAAAATTTATGTACCTAATTTCCAGGACTTGAAACTTACGATTTTGCATGAAATTCATAATGTGCCTTATGTAGGACACCCTGGATATCAGAAAACCGTGGAAGCAGTCAAGATCCATTACTTTTGGCCAAGTATGAAGAAAGAGATTGTAGAATACATCACCAGATGTATGGAATGCCAAAAGGTTAAATATGAGCATAGGCACCCAGGAGGGTTGCTGCAACCTTTACCCATTCTTGAGTGGAAGTGGGAAGTGGTGACAATGGATTTCATCACAGGATTGCCCAGAATAGGCAAGCAACATGATTCAATTATGGTGGTGGTGGACAAGCTTACAGAAGCTTCCCATTTCATTCCATTAAAGGCTACTCAGAAGGTAGTGGAGGTTGTTGATTCTTTTATGAAGGAAGTGGCATGATTGCATGGAATTCCCAAGACAATTGTTTCTAACAGAGACCTGAAATTTACCTCAAATTTCTGGAAAGGGTTATTCAAGGAATTCAGAATGAATTTGAATTTGAGTACAACCTATCATCCTGAGTCGGATGGGTAGACAGAGCGAGTGAATTGACTGATAGAATACATACTGAGGATGTATGTGATGGACAACCCATCGAAATGCGAAGACTACCTACACTTGGTAGAATTCTCCTACAACAATGGGTATCAAGCATCATTGAAGATGATCCCATTTGAAGCACTTTATGGAAGAAAGTGAAATACTCCAGTAAGATGGGATAATCCAACTGACATAGCAGTAGTTGGGCCAGAGTTGCTTGAGGAAATGGAAGAACAAATGCTAAAAATTAAGAAAAATTCGAAAGCTGCCTAAGACAGGAAGAAACGTTATGTTGATAAAAACAGAACCCACAGATATTTTAAAGTGGGAGATCATGTTTTTTCTGAAAGTAAAGCCAATAGAAGTTCCTTGAATATGGGAAACTGCCCCAAGTTGGAAGCCAAATTTTGTGGGCCATTTGAAATCCTAGGGAGGATTGGGCCAGTTGCATATATGCTTGCATTACCTGCATCCATCACTGTACATAATTTGTTTCATGTTTTGTTACTTAAGAAATATATACCTGATCCTAATCATGTGATTGACTGGAATGTGATCCAAGTGGAACAAGAAGGTGTCCCGCAAGTGCATCCTGTGCGCATATTGGACCGGAAAAGAAAACAAATCTGGAATCGATCCATAGGGCTTGTAAAGGTCTAGTGGACCTGGTACAGTCCTGAGGATGCGACATGGGAGCATGAAGATGTTATGTGGGAAGAATACCCGCATCTTTTTGAATATTTTGGAAATCTTGTTGATGTTGTGTGAAAGTTTCATTGAGGATAGTGAAAAAATAAGGGGAGGGGATTGTAATACCCCAAGGACGTGCCCCAATTTCATTATGAAATGTAATTATGTTTTATAGGCTGGTGATCCAAGTTTATATAAGATCATGGGCTTATGTGTTTATTAGGCCAGAGAGCCTAAGTGTTGCAGGCCAAGAGACATATTTTTTTACATGTAATGATGCACATTATTAATATAAAAACATCTTTGCGTGTGGACCGACCATGATGAATGAGTGATGGGGGAATAAGCTTCCACAAAGTCTGGGTAAGGGAAAGGGGATGAAAGGTTGGAAGAGGGGATAATCTTGAGGGCTTAAGTCCTAGAGTTAATGATTTATTATTATTCCAAAGTGGTGTGAAAGGTAAATTTGTATCCTAAGTCCTGGGAGGGGCAATGCATGCATATCCAACATGTGCAAAAGGGAATGCATGAATATCCAGGAAGACAAGTGTCGACCTGGGTGCATGTGGTTAAAAGTTGAAGCAATAGTTGAGTTTGGTGTTCCTCCTCCATTCTTTCATCGGTTGTCTGAAACCATGAATCTCGTCTGACCTCTTCATGCATACCCTCATGTAGCTCTAAAACCAGAAGCCTGTGTTGTTTTCTTGAGGAGCCGATACACCCTCTATCAAAATGGTCAATTCCATGTTCAACCTCTGCATGGATTGCGTGTCACGTATCCCTGAAATCAGAGCCGTGAGTTTGTCCTATATTGTTGGTTGGGAAAACCGAATGTCCCATAATTGTTGAACCTTGTTATGTTATAGCGTCTGTCTGTCACCATATTTGGGAAGCCCATGTCTGTGTTTCCCGTGCACTGTTGTGGTTGCCCAGTGCTTGACTGTGTGTGGCTTTTTGGCTAGTGTATGTTCATTTTGAGCCTCATGGTTTCCCGACTGCGATGGAAATCGAGTTGAAGGAAACAAGTTGTTTGGCCTGTGTGTAACACTCTCTCTAGGTGAGGGAGGTGGTTTTATTTGAAGAGGCAGGTTTCTAAGCCTATGAGAAACTCCCTCCAAGTGAGAGAGTGCATGGAGGAAGTGAGAACTCCTAGAAGGGGTCTTGTAGCTACCACAAAGCTCGAATACTTCCAGTCCAGTCCATTGCTAAATCCCAAGGCAAGGGAGGTTTAGCAACTGAAGGATTTGTTGGGTGACAGTGAAGGTGTATACTCCTGGGGTGGGACAGGCATGTGGGGAATGAGGGTCTCTGATTAGTGGGTGTAAGTGACTCTTGGGAGAGAATCCTTCCTCTATAATTGTGTGTCTTCCTATTGACCTTTCCTAGCCAGTGGAGCTGAGTCCCATCTCAAGGGTGACCTACTATTGAGAGTGATGAGCAGCATGGTCTAAGGCTGGGAGTTTCATGGAGGGTCTGCATGTAGTTGGTGGAATTACCACAGTTTCAAAGACAAGTATTAGTTTGTGCTTAATATTATGTTTTGCATGCCTATGATGCTTATATGTTATCATGTATTCTTTTTCACATATGAGCTATTGTTAATGTCCTTGATGATGTATATTAGCAATAATCATGTGCTTACTCTATATTGTTTGGTTAAATCTGTTAATTAGATTTAATATGCATGTTATTTATATAAGTATGAGAATGTTCTGCGTAGTAGCATTTCCCAGCCTGTTGGTGGCCGAGGATGTTACAATATGGTATCAGAGCTCAAAAGGCTAAGCAAGGGTTGTGTTTTGTAGCATTGTTGGCCTGTTGGTGGTCGGGGATGTTACAATAACCATTCAACACCTAGCACAATATCACAACTAGCCACTTCAATGGAAAACATATGATATTTCAGGTGGTAATGTCCAATTTGAAGATGTACATTTTCATAATTCCCACCACATTTCATGGACCCACCATTGGCTATCATGATTTGAAAATTATTGACAACATGAATATAGAAATTGGTTTCCTAGGAAATGCAACGATGAATAAAATTGTGGGTGCTACCACTATAAAAAGGGACGATGGCCTTCCTATTCTTAATATATCTAATGAGCTTGAGGGTTTGTGGAGCATAGAATCTAGTGAGGGCATGCAAGGAAATGAGTGGTTCAACTTTAGGTGGGTCAATAGGCTCCTGGGTAGCATCGAGAAGGGAGGGCTCTTCAACAAGTGGAACTGTCACATCTTCATCAGGAACATCTTCAGAAATGGCCATAAAATGTTTCTTTTCCTTACACTTGTGCCTCGGAAAATATTTTTCATCACAATTATAGCAAAGAACCTTCAGTTGGTATTCAACCATTTCATCCCTAGTTAAATTTTGAACCTTGAGGGGAGTGACAGGGGGGTTAGGATTAGTGGGTCGAGGGAGAGGAACAAAAGAAGGTTTTTTGTTCTATGAAAAAACAACTTGTTGGGCCTATTTATCACGTTCAATAGCTTCCAACCAAGTCTGAGGGTGGGCCATGAGAACCTGAGATCAAATTTCATCCTTTATGCCATCAATAAAGAATTCACGAAAGAAATCATCTGACATACCCTCGGTTCGAAAGGACAAATGTACAAAGAAGTTATAAAGTATTCCACTATGCCTGACTATTTCAACTTGGTCAAACTACCGAGATAGTGGGTATCAATGTCAAAGTGGTCATAGAGCTCTACAACAAACTAAGTCTAGGAAATATACCACTGACATGAATTTTTACTCCATTTCCACCATTTCCATCATTCAATATCTAGATAGAGGACAACATAGCAAAGTTTGGCCAACTCATTAGTAATACCATGCAGAGAAAAATAATGATCCATTTGAGTGACCCAACCTGTAGGATTGGAGCCATCCAATTTATTGACCTTGACGTGGGGAAGACGGGGGTCACGTTGAAAGGAGTTGGATTGAAAATGAAGAGAATGAGAGGAATCAACAACATCGGGTTGGTTCAAGGAGGAAGAACACGAAGGGACGTTCAAAAATTGGTTGTCAATAGACTGGAGGGTGTTAAATTGGTTCATGAAGTTGGCTTCCTTGGTGTCAAATTTGTGCTTGACTTAGGTCTCGAATTGTGCAAGGTGGGAATTGGTAGAACCAATCTCATATGCCACTTGATTGATGAAAGCTTTCAAGTATTGGTTGTGAGTAGTGGCCATTTGGAGAGGGGAAATGCATGTAAGGAAAAATGGGTGAGTGGGATCACAAAAAATGAATTATAAGTGATAGGTACCACCATGACCAGGGCAATAATTGAAATATAATGGAATAGGTGGAAAAATAGGGAAGCTAATAATCATTCGGTTCCACTGAAAAGAAAAGGATAAAAAATGAAAGGTATGGATGCGATCAGGGAGAAAAGGGGAATTCAATGGGATAGGTCCCAAATAAGTGTGTTGACAGGACCACTCTGGCCTGAATTATTCTACAGTGAAAAAATTCCCAAATGCTTAAAAAGAAGAAATGTGTAGTAATTTTGCAACCAAAATGCAAAAGGCACAGTTGCGCGGCAATAGATCTTGTTTGTTCTATTTTTTTTCCATCCCAAGGGTTAGGGTATTCATGTTTTCTATAGAAAAGGGTTTTCCTTCCACTATAGCTCTCTGATATACGTGTGGGGTCCAACAGTAGTACTCAGACCAATATCTCAGGGCACCAACTAAGGAGGATAGACCGTACCCTAATCCATACTACCCGACTACCGAGGTACTAGAGAGCATATTCTCGAGTGTTGTTCTTGGTGACACTATAGAAGTCAGGTGGCCAATCGGTTTATCTACCGAGGGCTTTAGGAGATCTAGGTCGATCCATATACATGTGGTGTCTAATGCACTACCACTCGAAGGGGTACCAATAGGGGTTACAAGGGTGGCCAGTAGATGTGCGCTCGTGTACCTCTTTTATTTCTTGTTTGTATTAAAACCCAAACATGTATTTATGCATGTAACGACATATATTTATAGCTTTAAGATGTCGAAATACGTCTCTACCCTGAAAAAAATTAACCCACAATTTTCTGCTGAGGAAAGTTCTCTGATACCACTTGTAGTATTCTAGATATAGAATAGTATGCAGAACAAAAATATTTTAGCTAGAAATGGCAAAACAACAATGATATAACCAGAACAATACTCGAATCGAACCAAAATAGTACCAGAAAGAGCACTTTTATTCATGATAGAAATGTTCACTTGCCTCTTCGAGGGGGAAACCTCCAGCAGAGTAGAGCTCTATTACAATAATATCCAAGACAAAAATTCTCATACCCTCTTCTCTTATTTATACTAAATCTATCTATCCAAAAGAACAATCTAGAGGAAGATCCTTCTAGAAGCAGAAGCTTATATTAGGTCTTCTTACAATTGACTTATTCCTCCTTATTGCTAGGCCTTATTAATATTGACCTTTATTACATGGAAATATATTATTCTACCCACTTGAGGGGTTAGGTAGGTTAGGTCCCTAATAGGTGATGAAGACAATTTTCTTACATTAATAAAGGAAAGAGATGGATCAATCTCTTTTGGAAATGATGACTCGACTAAAATCATTGGAAAAGGCACACTCAAAATTGGAAACAAGAATACCAAGGCAGAAAATGTTCTACTAGTGGAAGATATGAAACATAATATTCTAAGTGTAAGTAAAATGTGTGACCAAGGTCATAAACTTAGGTTTGATTCACATAAGTTTGATATAAGAAAAGCAGATTTAGGAAAATTGATTGCAACAACTGCAAGAAATTCAAGAAACATATATGTATTAAGTGAAATTGGAAATGAAAAGTGTTTTCTAGGAAAGGAAGATGAAGGTTGGCTATGGCACAAAATAATGGGTCACACAAACTTCGATAACCTCTTCAAATTCAGCAAAAAGGAAGCAGTCAGAGAAATTCCCCATAACACTAAACCAACCAATACATTATGCAAGCATTATCAACAATGAAAAAAAACAAAGACCATGCTCAAATCAAAGGAGTACTCAATGACAAGACCACTAGAAATTGTGCATACTGATCTAGTTGGGCCAACTAGAACAAAGGATTTAAGAGAAAGCATGGAATAAAAAGGAAATTATTCGTTGCTAGGACACAACATAATGGAGTTTTTGAAAGAAAGAACAGGACAATACAAGAAATGTCTCAAACAATGTTAATGTATTCTAAATTGACAGATGGTTTTTGTACACATTCAGTGTATACAACAATTCACATTCAAAATAGAGTAATGCTCAGAAAAAACAGTGACAAAACTCCCTACGATATATGGAAGGAAGACCAACAAATGTGAATCACATCAGAGTGTTTGGAAGCAAATTCTACATCAAAAGAGAAGATGGAAGAATGGGAAAATTTGACTCTCGTGTGGGAAAAGTGTTACACATCAAAAGTACTCACTTTGATAGTGTCGCAAGTTTTGTCATTACAAAGGTCCCAAGTGTCGCATTTTTCTCACAAGTGTCGCAAGTTTTAAAGAAAGCATGCTACCATGATGCCTATGTCATGCCTATAATGACATGAGAAGGACACTTGAAACACCTCAAAAATTTGATTTGGAAGAGGAGAAATGAGTCAGCAGGCTTACAAACCTTTTGCCATCTGAAAGCACCTCAAAAACTGAGTTTTTGGAGGGGAGCGCTCCCCTATACCTCTTCTGGGAGTGCTGGCGCTCCCCCTTACACTATTTGGGAGAGTTATAAAGCTCCTTTGGCCCTTCTGAGGGAGTGTTGGTGTCTTTAGGAGTGTGGCGCTCTCCTAAACACTACTAGGGAGCACTATAGTGCTCGGATGGCCCTTTTAAGGGAGTGCTACCTATTTTAGGCAACAATTGAGTTGTTGAGATGAATGGGGGAAGGATCTTTTCATTCTTAGAAGGCAGTTGAGCTTGAATCCCTAGTCCAGCCATGTTCTTAGGGAATATCCTCAACTGAAGGAGGCAAATACTCAACTTCCCCAAGGACATATCAAGTGGTTAAAGCCTCTCCAAGGCTATATAAGCAAGCTTTCTAATGGTGAAAGAGGACTGAAAAAGGGAAAATCACACCAAACTTATGATCTTATAAATGGTGCTAGAACAGAGGTGATTTGGAAGCAAGAGAACTATGATCTCATAGGGATCAATCAGTGAAGCTATCATCATTCGGATCGTGTATATTTTGAGCAAGGGGTAGACAAGGAGGACTTGACGAAACTGCTGCAATTCATATATGGCTGTAAGCAATGTTTTGTCCTCATTAATATAATTTGATTGGCCTATTTCTTTCTAATTCATGTTAAATCTTGCATGAATTTGTCTCTTTAGTAGATAGACCTATTTCGGACTAATATTGATAGAGTAGGAAGTGGTCATACTTTGTTTGTCTACAGGGCTTATCGAGGAGTGAAAGATTGGAGCTCAACTCGGAGCGTGCAAGGACAAACTCTGGTAAAAGGTACTTATTTTCTCCTTCTTCCTTACACGCTAGTCCACCTAGATACAAAAGGAAGACAGTGACCATGATAAGCACTTTCTGTCTTAGAGTTAAGAGTCTATCTCTTTGAGGAGATCTACCTATCCGTAGGGAGATTATCCGTCAACAGAAACTGGTGACTCCACTGGGGAAATTCAAATCAAAATTTTAGTTTTGATCTTCCTCATAGAACTTGTCTTGCCCTTTGGCTATTGTTATCACTAAAATTTCGTCCGCACATGGCGACAAGAACTCCAGATCATCAAAACAGAAAAAGTCATTCATGGCACAAGATTAATTCCTCAGCATTACAAAAGGGTCAAAAAACTATACAAATGACCAAAAAATTGAAAGGCGCTTTACACCATCTGGGTGCGCGCGCATATGCGCATAACAGAAATGTACAAAGTGCACATATGTGCACAAGGCACGGATATTGGGCGAAAAACCCACGCACCTGCTAAATGACGCATTTATTGAAATTGGTCGGCCTCCCAACCACTAATGGATCAGTTCCCAAGCCGATTTGACACCAAATCCGAGCTCAATCCTCATGGTGGGCTGGTCAAAGACCTAATTGAGCCCTAAAGAGCCCCTTTTCACATTCAAAAGAGGTTACATAATATCCCAATGCTAGGTTATAAAAAGCCATGAATAACCACCATTTTCTCAAGGAATTCTATGCATTGTTATGCTGCCAAGATTGTTAAGGACTCATTCTTTAACAAGAACACATAGGCATCATTTCACAAGA
>JZKD02S1622897.1:270109-315101 GCA_000966675.3 Picea glauca
GAACATATTAATCTCTTTGTTGTGATTGGTTTGTGTTGTCGTGATTGGACGACGCAAGAGCATCGTAACAGAGCGGGGATCAACAGAGATAAGGAGAGCTTTCATAAAGTAAGTATATCATCCTTCTTCTCTTGTCCATTCAACACTTTAGAACTAGGGAAAGAGTAGTATTCTGTCACTGTTTGTTCCAGATCCAGGTGGATCTGGGGAGATCGGTTTGTGTCTGCACTTACGGATTTATCCTAGAACAGGGCCGTTCTAGAGATCCTAATGATGAGGGCTCGTCAAGTGCACATATTTATATGTTTAATGGGATTAATTTGACCACTTGCTCTAAGAGCTACGACTCACCAGGTAACCTTGACAAAGGAAAAGACACTAACGGTGTCGGCACTTTATCGGATCCATCATCATCCTTTGTTAGTCTTCCATCGATTACTCCTCCATCTGGACCACTTTAGATTGAGAAACCCACGTTCAACTCTATAGTACACCCTTCTAAGAGAACTATCCACAAAGATACCTTTAATCCTAGTTCACGTGCCGCCCAGAACTACAACATTGTTGAAGATTTGGCTCAAGCACCGTGTGCTATGTCTGCGTTAGAAGTTCTACAGCACTGCCCCAGTCAACGTAGAATTCTCTTGACTGATCTTGGTGTTGTTGATCCTGAGTCGTCCAATCAGATCATGTTTAACCTAGATAACTATGCATCTCGACTCTCCCACCAACTTTCTTTCCAAGTTGATGTTGTTGTTCACAATCAACAAATCCATCGAACTATTGTAGATGAGGGAGCCTCAACTTGTGTCATGTCTTTAGCATGTTGGAAAGGTTTAAAATCACCGACACTCAACAAATCCCCAACGATGTTATGCACCTTCAATGGGCGAGGTTTTCATCCCCATGGACTCTTACAGTCCCTGCCCATCCAATTGGGTGGAAAAACTATTACTGTTGATGTCAAGGTGGTCGATGCTCCCCTCGATTACAACTTGTTACTTGGAAGAAGTTCGTTTTATGCTATGACTTCTGTTGCCTCATTAGTCTTTTGATGTGTACAATTTCCTCACCAGGGAAAAATTGTCACTATTGATCAGTTGGATTTCTGCATGACCGATGCTCGCATTCCCGCTACCAACAATATTCCTTTCTTGGGAGACCACAAGATCACCTATGAAAGTGTTGGTGTTGGCTTACTGAAAGATTCTAGCCTCATGGGTACCTTCCCTACACCACTTCCACCGACTACACATCATATTGCCAGCATCGATATGATTTTGACCGCGACTTATCAATGTTTGGGATCATCTAACCCTTGGATTGTACCTTGTCCATTGGAATTCAATGCACTATGTGACACCGTGCCACTTAGTCCAGGAAAAACGTCATACGTTTCTACCCAATATGTTTCTCCCTCGTCATATGCCCAACATCTATTGGTGCCTGACGTTTCCTCGATGCAATCACGGTTGAGTTCTTTGTCATCTACGATCGACTACATTTCACCAACTTTTCCTTTAGATGAATCTATTCCAGAAATGTTTTGCATGGACAAGTTACCTTGGGATAATAACCATCATCGATCCTCTTTTCTTCCCCCTCGTGCAGAAATTTAGGCAAATATACCTTCTATCTCCCCTCCTGGTGTTGATTTTTCATCATCTCCCATGCTTTCAACTTCCAATGATTTGGATCTGGTAGTGGACATGGTGATTTCTTCGGTAGGATTATTGGAGCTTGATCTCCCTACTCCTATCGCGACGCTTGACATGTGTTCCTTGTCGAGTGATTATCTTCCATCTAGTGAAGCTCTCCTGGAGGCCATGACCACATTTTATCCATTGACATGGTACCCTTCCAGAGTGTTATCCTCTTGGAAACCCTAATCCGGACGAAACTACGAGCATAGTTTCTTTTCCTGTGGCAAGATTGTTAAAAAATGAAACTGAGGTCACAAGCATAGTTTCTCTTCTCTATGGCAAGCTCGTTAAAAAATGAAACAAAGGTCTTGAGAATAGTTCTTTTCCTATGTCAAGCTCATTAAAAAATGAAACAATCACCTCTCTTGAACCTTCTTTTCATCCACCCTTCTCTTGTTTCTCATCTCCTAGAGACATTGGTGACGACCTTAGAGCCGGTGAATGAATTGAAGCTTGGAGGGCATGTCTCTAGCCTTTGTCAATCATTCTGGAGTTAAGCCACTAGCTTTCATGCTGGGGGCATACCAAGCTTAGTCTTTGTTCTTTCTCGTGCTCATAAATACATGAGAATGCATCTGGGTAGACTTTTATCTCTTTTTCGGACCTGTATGGATACATGAAAAAAGAACCCCCTGGAGTCTCCTTTAAGATCTTTTCAGACTCTCTAAACATGAAAATATTGTCAAGTGATCTTGCTTCCTTTCCCACTCGTTAAATGGTTTGAAAGGGCATCTTTCGAGTGATAATTTATCTCTTTTTTGGCCTCGCGAGACTAACATTATGAAAAAGGACAACACTGTAGTCACCTTTGAGTTATTTTCAGACTCTCTAAAGATGAAAAGATTGTCGAGCACCTTGTTCTCTTCATGCTCGTTAAAGTGTTTGAAGAAAACGTCTGTTGAGCGATAATTTATCTCTTTTTCGGTCTCGTTAGACTACTTTATGAAAAAGGAACTGAGAGAGTTATCTTTTAAGTGTTTTCCCAGACTCTATAATCATGAAAAATATTCGAGTTTTCTGTCTTTGGACTCGCTAAACAAAACATCGACAGGCCCATATGGGACCAAACCCTTACTTCTTCCAGTTCGTTAAACAAAGGAAGAGGAACTTACCGAAGGTGAGTTTTATCGAGCATGTGATATCCTCCTCGAGCTCATTAAATTAAAAAGAGGTACTCGTCTATCTGGATGGGGGAAAAAATTTAAAGAACCAAGCCAAGCAGTTTCTTGAGAAAACTACCAAATAACTCTTTGAGTCACCCTTGAACATGGCACTGTGTTTTTTGCACGCATTATAATCTGCTGAACCTTTGCAATGAGCCAATCCTTTGAGTTTCTTTCACTCCTTTGGGTCACCTGATATAATTCATAGTATCCACTATATTATCGTGTTTTGGTACATGTCATGTTTCTGATGTTTTGCCTCAGTGTTCAAGGGAAGTATCCGCCTTGAGAGTCAGCCATCACAAATATCTTGTCTCAATACCCGTGTTAGTCCATGTTCATTTGATCTACCAATTACATCTCTATGTCCGTTTCGTGTTGTTGATGGGGGATACATCAAGGCCCTCCTTCAACGAGCCTATTCCTGTTGACTTCAAAACATTATCCAGGAACTAGACTTATAAACCAGTTAGTACTTTGGGACCTGCATGCCTCAATGGCAGGCCTCCTCACATTTGATAGTGGGTTTACATCATTGACCTCTGATGGGATGATTTCACGGAATGCACTAGAGTACCTTGGGAATCATTGGCATTAATGGTGATCTCCTCGCGCTTGTTAACGGTTTACATCATTGACCGGTAATCAAGTGGTTTCCGCCATGTTCGACAAAAGGACATCTATTCACACGGTTAGATTCATACTACATCGAGATCGGTAAGAATACCCTGGGTTGATTTATCACTAAGATATGTACTTTGCCCAGGTTGCGAAGGAGTTTCTCTTGAACAATGACACATATACTGTTACATAGATCCACTTTGTATTGGTCGTGGCTATGTCTTGTCATCTCGTAGATCTAGTGTGTATTCTTCATGGCTACGATCATTTCATGTCATAAGAGTATAGATCCACAATGTATTTTCAGTGGCTATACCTTTTTATCAATACAATTATGGATCTGTAGTTTATTTTATGGCGGCCATATCTTTCAAGTCTTGATCACCGAAGAATAGGTATCCCTGCATTGGGTTTGAAACATGTCATAATATTTGTTGAATGTTTGTGTGTATATTTTGTCAGTTTCTCTATGTCTATACCCTTGCTTGAAAGTCTACAAAGAATTGCAGTTATCAGTTCATGTCTTCTAACTTCATACTTTGGGGGGAAATCTGTTACACATCAAAAGTACTCACTTTAATAGTGTCGCAACTGTCGTCATTACAAAGGTCACAACTGTCTCATTTTGCTCACAAGTGTCGCAAGTGTTAAAGAAATCATGCTTCCATGATGCCTATGTCGTGCCTATAATGACATGAGAAGGACACTTGAAACACCTCAAACATTTGATTTGGAAGATTAGAAATGAGTCAGTAGGCTTACAAACCTTTTTCCATCTGAAAGCACCTCAAAAAATGAGTTTTTGGAGGGGAGCGCTCCCCTATACCTCTTCTGGGAGTGTTGGCGCTCCCCCTTACACTGTTTGGGAGAGTTATAAATCTCCTTTGGCCCTTCTGAGGGAGATTTGGTGTCTTTAGGAGTGTTGGCGCTCCCCTAAACACTACTAGGGAGCACTATAGCGCTCTGATGGCCCTTTTAAGGGAGCACTACCTATTTTAGGCAATAGTTGAGTTGTTGAGATGAATGGGGGAAGGATCTTTTCATTCTTAGAAGGCAGTTGATCTCGAAATCCCTAGTCCATCCATGTTCTTAGGGCATATCCTCAACTGAAGGAGGCAAATCCTCAACTTCTCCAAGGATATCTCAAGTGGTTAAAGCCTCTCCAAGGCTATATAAGCAAGCTTTCTAATGGTGAAAGAGGACTGAAAAAGGGAGAATCACAGCAAAATTATGATCTTATAAGTGTTGATGGAATAGAGGTGATTTGAAAGAAAGAGACCTATGATCTCATAGGGAGCAATCATTGAAGCTATCATCATTTGGATCGTGGATATTTTGAGAAAGGGGTAGACAAGGAGGACTTGATGAAACTGCTGCAATTCATCTATGGCTGTAAGCAATGTTTTGTCCTCATTAATATAATTTGCTTGGCCTATTTCTTTCTAATTCATGTTCAATCTTGCATGAATTTGTCTCTTTAGTAGATAGACATATTTTATACTAATCTTGATAGAGTAGGAAGTGGTTGTACTTTGTTTTTCTACAGGGCTTATCGAGGAGCAAAAGATTGGAGCTCAACTTAGAGCGTACAGGGACAAACGTCGGTAAAAGGTACTTCTTTTCTCCTTCCTCCTTACACACTAGTCCACCTAGATATAAAAGGAAGTCAATGACCATGATAGGCACTTTCTGTCTTAGAGTTAAGAGTCTAGCTCTTTGAGGAGATCTACTTGTCCGCAGGGAGATTTTCCTTCAACAGAAACTGGCGACTCCACTGGGGAAATTCGAATCAAACTTTTAGTTTTGATCTTCCTCATAGACCTTGTATTTCCCTTTGGCTGTTTTCTGACCTTTTTCACCCCTTCATATCTTATTGCACTTGTTGATTGATTCTTTACCCCATCACACTCAGCCTGATTGTCAAAATTTGACTGAATTTTGGGTTTTTTGGACTTTTTTCTGAGATTTAGGACTCCAGTGCTCCTCTGCCTTGTTATAAGAGTACCAGTGATCCCTTTAGCTATTGGACAGATATTTATAACACTCTGGTGTCCCTTATACCAGAGCGCCAACCCTTTTTTGCCCAAAATCTCTTCAAAAATTGCAATTTTTAGAGGTCCAGACTCTGTTTTTTCACTTGCTGAGCTGCTTTGTGATTCAATGATTCTTCCTTTGAACTTTGAAATGCTTCATCCTGAGAAGTAAACACATTGTTTCTCAGATTTTATGCCCTTCTTCATTCGTTTTGAGTTTTTGCTGTTGAGAGCTTGAAATCGATCCGCTACTTTTTTCTTCTCCTATTCGACTGAGCCGGAACTCCGATGAAGGACATCTGAAGTCTGTGAATATTCTCACTTGGAATTTTGAAGGTCACTTCTCTTTGAAAACTTCATTTTTGTGTTAATTGTTTGGTTTTTGCATTGTTATTTTTGTTCTCTATTTGCTTCTTTCTTCAATCACAGCAAGAGGGTGTCTGTTGTGTATGCGAAATCTGATCATGCTTGTCTGAATCTCCTTGATATGAAAAGGTAGTTGATAGGAGAAGTATTTCACATTGAATTAGTTATCATTCGCATACAAACGAAAAAGTTACATTTTAGTGCTTGATTTTCATATTAGAAGGCATTTTTCGAAAATGTTTTAGCGTTTCATTGGATTCGATTGAGAACCAATTGATAGAGGATTTTTCATATTAGTGTTTGAAAGTGAAAACAACTCCTCCTCTTTCCCTTAAATAGGTGTTCATTGAAAAGAAACAAATTCTTATCATCTTTCATACATATTTTTGGGCATTGAGTCATCATTCCATTAGTTTCACTTCCACACACCCTTTGAGTAAAGAACAACTATAAAATGAACGCTAATTAAAAATTATCTAGATCATTTTTTTTTTAAGGATCTTCCACCAACAATAGACTAGGGTTAGCACTTTGGATTAGGATGTGAGTACAACTCTCCAAAGTTTTCAAAAAAAAAATTAGCATCCTGAGTTAGGGAGAGTCAAATCCAATTGTTGTATTGTTTTTCTGGGATCCCCCTCTCACACAGGGGTTATGCACGTGGTCGCATTCGGGTGAGTTACGGAGATTATCCATCCATGGTTCAACTGTTTGTAGTGGTCGGATCGTATATTGGGGGTCACTTGGAGGTATACCCGCAATTATTTGTGGGAGCCTTTAGGTTTTATTTCGGACTTGTTATCCTACCCATACGTTCTATATCGAACAGTCAACTGTACCTGCCAGGGACTCACTATGAATTGGTATCTTTAGTTGCCATAATATTTAGGTACTTACACAAGGTGATGGTGAAGGGAAGTCTCACTGTACCTAGAACAGACATTGGTAAAATTCACTCAGGCTCCTTGGAGGGTAAATCCACAACTACTACGTGGAAGCTTGCACCAAGGCGTAAGTCCGTTAAGCAGGTCACCATTGTAATTGTTCCACCATATCCCATCCCCTTCTCAACTTGATCATGGGACGTTGGATTTCATCACCAACTAGTACGGTCATCGAGAGAAGTTTTGTCTGCTTGGTTGATTCCTAGATTTCTTAGCGCATGTTGTTTCTTTTTCTTAGTTGGCCCTAGATTTTCAGTGTGTTCTATTATTCTCCACAATTGAGCCTGTAGACGATAAAGGTCTTCGCCGATCACATAGGATGCAAGGGCTGCCTCCAGAAGGCTATCAACCCTTACCTCCTAACCCTCCAGAAGACAACTACCGTAGAGAGGTAGAAAATCCATCTGATGCCGGAAGTGCTATTGCTCCTCTGTTAGATAACCCAGAAGACGCTTTGGGAATGGTTGAAAATCCCACCACACCTGTGTCGGTAACTTCTCTCGAACCACTTTTGGTTTGTTTAGACTCCCTTGGGAACATCATAGACGAAGAAATCCCACGATTACCAGAGAGGATCTTTACCGAAACATATATGGGATCCACGGAACCACTCTTTGGCGACAAGTATAGGACTCCTATTTATCCTAGCACTGCAGTAGCAACCAATTCCACAACTGCTCATTTTGTATGGAGGACTTCATCGAGACGCAATCTCTATGAGCATTTTGAATCTATTCGACAACCCTTTCCTCCTCATGACCCTCCTAGTGAACCAGGACCATCCGGTCAAACCACGAATCACCCTGTCGATCAGGTTATTCACCCTACTGCTACACCAACATAAGTCCATCCTAATGTTGGACTCATCACCTCTACTAATTGCCAAAGCACTTCAATCTCTACCTCTGTTTCTACAAGTTTTTACTCTACAGTGCCGCATGTTCCACACGATCCTGCTGGGACATCTTCTCACCTGAGAATGCAGACACCTGTTGGCCAAACATAATCGACTGGAGGGAAACCACCATCCAACATACCTTTCCCTCCTGGAGGACTCCCTTTCCATGGTGGGCCTGCCCCTCCTAGGGGACAACCCCCTGTTCATGCTCTTCCTGGAGGGAAACCTCTGTTTTCGAGTCAAACCCTAGTCATACATTCACCACTGGCAGAGGGGAAACCCTCATTTGCTGAAAACCCTTCACAATCCTGGGGAGTATCTTCAGGAGGCAGTTTTACTCAACCCCATGTTGAGGGAACTTGTATAATAACCCACTAGGAGGAGTATCCAATCGTGTCCCTTCCGGAACATCTTACGAGAAATCTTATCTGGGCGGTATCCAAAACACCACCTGGAGTTCTCCATGACCAAAATCTTATCCTTCTTATGGGCCTCATGTGTATCTGCCTCCAGGGTATACTCCTTACCATTCTCAAGGCCAAAATGTTTATCCTCCTCACGGGAAAATAAATCACCCAACCTATAATGTTCAGAACCCACCAGGTTATGCCCATTTTTCTCATGCACCGTCGAATCCTTCCTACCCTAGCCAGCAACAACCGTACGTAGGAGGATCTACTTGTTACAACTATCCACCTAACCTAGTCTATGGTCCTACTAGTGTTCCTATGCCACACCAGTATCATTCACAAATTAACCGATAGCTACCTTTCCTTGCGACTCTGGATCTCCCAGACTTGTCTTGGTTAACTAATGATCCTATTTCTCATTCACCAGTTTGGCCAGTCATTCTAGCTAACCTTCCTTCTGATATTTTGAAGTTTGATGAAAACCCTGGTGAAGATCCAAATAACCACGTGATGACTTTCCATTTGTGGTGTTCATCAAATCCCTCATGGATGATACTGTACGTTTGCGTCTTTTCTAGCAAATTCTTACCAGTTCGGTAGCAAAGTGGTATATTGAAATACCACGTGCTTCTTTTCATGATTTCAATTCCCTTTCCATGTCTTTCCTCATGCACTTTCAACTGCCTATTCATTATGAGACAAGTACTGAACTCTTGAACTCCCTTCGTCAAACCAACTCCGTGCATATCTCTGACCATATTCATGAGTCGAGGCGACGACGAAGGATGATCAAGGCAGTCCTTCCTAACATGCTCTTGGCGGGATGGTTTAGTAAATCACTGTTACCCCCGATCGCTCGCGATGTCTCTATGGGTGGTTCGATCACAGAGGAAAAAGCCATTGCTCAAGCTTAGTACATAGACTTGGTTTATTCCCAATCTGGTACTTTGTATGATTTGCTTTCGAATGCTACTCGAGCTAATACCGATCCTTCTAAGCCATCATCCTCATCTCATGTGGATGGTGTTATCGGTTTCGTCCACCTCAAATCAACTACACCCTCCTCTACCTCTCCCCAAACTTAGATCTCTGAGGTGAATGCAGTTCAATCTGCCCCTTTACAACAATCTAGAGGTAAGAAGAAAACAAAGAATAAATCAAAAAATAATAATTAACAACCCAAAAATCAAACACCTGCTACCGAAAAGCAACCACAACGGAAACTAAAATTCCCGTGTATCATTTGTGGTGATGATCACTACACTCGGGATTGTCCACTTCGCAATGAAGTGGCCAAAATTTTCCAAGGCAATTCACAATCCACTGTGCTTACTCAGCCTTTTCCACAGAAGCAATCCATGGTTGCTCAAACCCCCTCTCCTGGGGGCAGTTCTAGCAATCCTAATGATGAGGCCTCGTCGAGTGCACATATTTATATGTTTAATGGGATTAATTTGACCACTCACTCTAAGACCTATGACACACCAGGTAACCATGACAAAGGAAAAGACACTAACGGTGCCGGCACTTTACCGTATCCATCATCATTCTCCGTTAGTCTTCCATCGGTTACTCCTCCATCTGGACCACTTCAGATTGAGAAACCCACATTTGACTCTATCTTATGCCCTCCTAAGAGAACTATCCACAAAGCTACCTTTAATCCTAGTTCACGTGCCGCACAGAACTACAACATTGTTGAAGATTTGGATCAAGCACTGTGTGCTATGTCTGCATTAGAAGTTCTACAACACTGCCCCAGTCAATGTAGAACGCTCTTGACCAATCTTGGCACTATTGATCATGAGTCGTCGAATCAGATCATGTTTAACCTAGATAACTATGCATCTCAACTCTCCCACCAACTTGCTTTCCAATTTGATGTTGTTGTTCACAATCACCAAATCCATCGAACTATTCTGGCTAAGGCAACCTCAACTTGTGTCATGTCTTTAGCATGTTGGAAAGGTTTAAAATCACCAGCACTCAACAAATCCCCAATGATGTTACGCACCTTTGATGGGCGAGGTTTTCATCCCCATGGGCTCTTACAGTCCCTGCCCATCCAATTGGGTGGAAAAACTATTACTGTTGATGTCAAGGTGGTCGATGCTCCCCTCGATTACAACTTGTTACTTGGAAGAAGTTGGTTTTACACTATGATTGTCGTTTCCTCGTCAGTCTTTCGATGTGTACAATTTCCTCACCAGGGTAAAATTGTCACTGTTGATCAGTTGGATTTCTGCATGACCGATGCTCGCATTTCTTATACCAACAATATTCCTTTCTTGGGAGACCACAAGATCATGTATGAAAGCATTGGTGTTGGCTTACTGAAATATTCTAGCCTTGTGGGTACCTTCCCTACACCACTTCCACCGACTACACATCATATTGCCAGCGTCGATATGATTTTGACCGCGGCTTATCAATCTTTGGGATCATCTGACCCTTGGATTGTACCTTTACCTTTGGAATTCGATGCACTATGTGACACTGTGCCACTTAGTTCAGCTGAAACGTCATACGTTTCTACCCAATCCTCTTCTCCCTCGTCAGATGCCCAACATCTATTGGCACCTGACGTTTCCTCGATGCAATAACGGTTGAGTTCCTTGTCATCTGCGATCGACTACATTTCCCCAACTTTTCCTTCGGATGAATCTATTCCGGAAATGTTTCACATGGACAAGTTACCTTGGGATAATAACCGTCATCGATCCTCTTTTCTTCCCCCTCGTGCATAAATTCAGGCAGATAAACCATCTATCTCCCCTCCTGGTGTTGATTTTTCATCATCTCCCATGCTTTCAAGTTCCGACGATTTGGATCCGGTAGTGGACATGGTGATTTCTTCGGTAGGATTATTCCTTGACATGTGTTCCTTCTCGAGTGATTATCTTCCATCCATCAAAGCTGTCCTATAGGCCATGACCACGTTTTATCCATTGACATGGTACCCTTCCAGAGCGTTATCCTCTTGGAAACCCTGATCCGGATGAAAATACGAGCATAGTTTCTTTTCCTGTGGCAAGCTCGTTAAAAAATGAAACTAAGGTCACGAGCATAGTTTCTCTTCTCTATGGAAAGCTCGTTAAAAAATGAAACAGAGGTCTTCAACATAGTTATTTTCCTATGTCAAGCTCGTTAAAAAATGAAACAGTCACCTCTCTTGAACCTTCTTTTCATCCACCCTTCTTCTTTTTCTCATCTCCTAGAGACATTGGTGATGACCTTAGAGCCGGTGAATGAATTGAATCTTGGAGGGCATGTCTCCAGCCTTTGTCGATCATTCTGGAATTAAGCCACTAGCTTTCATGCTGGGGGCATAATGAGCTTAGTCTTTGTTCTTTATCATGCTCGCAAATACATGAGAATGCATCCGAGTAGAATTTTATCTCTTTTCGAAACTGTATGGATACATGAAAAAAGAACCCCCTGGAGTCTTCTTTAAGCTCTTTTCAGACTCTCTAAACATTAAAAGATTGTTGAGTGATCTTGCTTCCTTTCCCACTCGTTAAACGGTTTGAAAGGGCATCTTTCGAGTGATAATTTATATCTTTTTCGGCCTCGTGAGACTAACATTATAAAAAAGGACAACAATGGAGTCGTCGTTGAGTTCTTTTCGGACTCTCTAAAGATGAAAAGATTGCCGAGCACCTTTTTCTCTTCACGCTCGTTAAAGTATTTGAAGAAAATGTTTGTTGAGCGATAGTTTATCTCTTTTTCGGTCTTGTTAGACTACTTTACAAAAAAGGAACTGAGAGAGTTCTCTTTTAAGTGTTTTTTCAGACTCTATAATCATGAAAAACCTTTGAGTTTTCTGTCTTTGGACTCGCTAAACAAAACATCGACATGCCCATACAGGACCGAACCCTTACTTCTTCCAGTTTGTTAAACAAAGGAAGAGGAACTTACTGAAGGTGAGTTTTATCGAGCATGTGTTATCCTCCTCGAGCTCGTTAAATTAAAAAAGAGGTACTCGTCTATCTGGATGGGGGAAAAAATTGACAGAAGCAAGCCAAGCAGTTTCTTGAGAACACTACCAAATAACTCTTTGAGTCGCCCTTGAACACGACACTGTGTTTTTTGCACGCATTATAATCTGCTGAGCCTCTGCACTGAGCCAATCCTTTGAGTTTCTTTCACTCCTTTGGGTCACCTGGCGTAAGTCACAGTATCCACTGTATTATCATGTTTTGGTCCATGTCATGTTTCTGATGTTGTGCCTCAGTGTTCAAGGGAAGTATCCACCTTGAGAGTCAGCCATAAAAAATATCTTGTCTCAATACCCGTGTCAGTCCATGTTCATTTGATCTACCAATTACATATCTATGTCTGTTTCATGTCGTTGATGGGGCATACATCAAGGCCCTCCTTCGACGAGCGTATTCCTGTCGACTTCAACACATTATCCAAGAACTAGACATAGAAACCAGTTAGTACTTTGGGACCTGCATGCCTCAATGGCAGGCCTCCTCACATTCGACAGTGGGTTTACATCATTGACCTCTGATCGTATGATTGCACAGATGTTCAACTTCATCTCATCCATTCACATTCGTTGGAATGTACTAGAGTACATTGGGAATCATTGACATTAATGGTGATCTCCCTCACGCTTGTTAATGATTTACATCATTGACTGGTAATCAAGTGGTTTTTTCCATGTTCAACATCAGGACATCTATTCACATGGTTAGATTCATACTACATCGAGATCGGTAAGAAGACCCTGGGTTGAGTGATCACTAAGATATGTACTTTGCCCAGGTTGTGAAGGAGTTTCTCTTGAACAATGACACATATATTGTTACATAGATCCACTTTGTATTGTTTGTGGCTATGTCTTGTCATCTCGTAGATCCAGTGTGTATTCTTCATGGCTATGATCAGTTCATTTCATAAGAGTATAGATCCACAGTGTATTTTTAGTGGCTATACCTTTTTATCAATACAATTATGGATCCACAGTGTATTTTATGGCGGCCATATCTTGCAATTCTTGATCACCCAAGCATAGGTATGCCTTCTTTGGGTTTGAAACATGTCATAATATTTGTTGGATGTTTGTGTGCAATTTTTGTCAGGTTCTCTGCATCTATACCCTTGCTTGAAAGTCTACAAAGCATTTCAGTTATCAGTTCCTGTTTTCTAACTTCATACTTTGGGGGGTAATCTGTTACACATCAAAAGTACTCACTTTGATATTGTCGCAAGTGTTGTCATTACAAAGGTTGCAAGTGTTGTCATTACAAGTCTCCTTTGATTTCCTTTTCCAATATACCGAGGAGACCAAAATATCATGGACCACATTTGATTGTGATAAAATACTAGAACCTAAGATCGAGGAGTTTTTGACATGACTATCACCAGATCTCCTATGCATCCAAGAGACAAACCATATTAAAGAAGAGGATCTACGTGGAGTGATAGAGGAATATATGCAGAGTCATATAAATGAGGAATTGAACCAAGAACACCAAGACTACATTGAGCTATGGTTTTGATCAACTATTGGATCACATCACTCCATTTTTCATTACTTTTTGACATCATCATCAAAGCAACTGGTTCTTCATTCTCTAATATAAATTAAAGCTTATCTTTCAAACCCGAGTATGATTGTATTTTTTCACCTGTTACGCACGTGGTTACATTGGAATTGCTCTTACATGTGAAAGATGGATTCTTGTTCTTAGATAGGATTGGGTAAGAAATAAAAGTTGCATGTTAGTTAATCTTGTTCTAGTTAAATGAATCATATTTTCATGTTTCTTTTCAAATAAATGAACTGAGATGAAGATAATATTGATGATCTAATATCAAAGACCAAAACAACTTAGGATCTTTCTTCTTATTATTACATACAAATTTCTGACCATTAATAATAATAATTTCTCATAAGCTTAATCTTTAAAACATCATGGGGATTTACTAAAACTTTAAGGTCTACATAGTGATACCCATAGGTAACTTGTACATCCTAGTTTCATATTAGAGCTTGTTATTCAAACATCCTTATCATATATTAGTAGAAGAGTGAATGACACTTCTACTTGTGAGGGAAAACTACCATAATCTTATATGGAGAAGATGAACTTGGGGACTAGAGGCACCTTTAGGTAATTCTCTCATGGCCTCATCCACCACATATTTAGTAAGATTGACCATGATATGTCTTTGGACTAATATCAATACATAAGTCTATTTTTTATGTGAACAATATTTTATGCGAAATCTATAAACTATGTTCCAACCCAATACCATCCCATCTTGTAAAAACGTTTTCAAAGTTCTTCCCCATTCACCCATGTAGAAGAAATATATAAATTTTATCTTAAGGGTAAAGTTTGGGACAAGAGCCTTTGATGGAAAATGGGTGCAAGAGGCTAACCCACCAGGATACTAAATAGGTCTGCTGGTAGCAGGTATCAGCCTCTGGTATCACTAGGAAAATTAATTAGGATACTGAACATGCTTGTGGGAAATGGGGCATTCTACATGGGGAGGATATTTCTTAGATTTCAAAATTACCCCATCGGAGTACTGAACAAATGTGTTGGCAATGGGTTCTAATTTTGACGTCTTTCATTATGCCTAACCTATATTTTTTTGTATGAATGATATATTTGTGTAAATCATTAAGAAGAATCATGCATGGTTGAACTAAATGTTAAATAAAATCCATCTATTTCCCATTTGAGAATGACCCTCATCAAATTCATACTATATCTACGATGTCCCTATCCTAGAAATGGGACCCATAAGTATAGAAATCTAATGAACTCAAATGAAAACCTTATCAATATTACTTGAATGACAATGAGCCTTTGAAAATTAAGTGGGATGACCGATTTCATATGGGATTTTGCATGTATTAAAGGCCACATATAGACTCATGTTTTCCTAATGATTTCTAGTTTAAAGATAAGAGGACAAATCCCCCATTATAATTTATATGGTCTTCATTAGCATAACATTGTTAATGATTGATGAAATCATATGTAATAAGTGTTAGTGACGAAAGTCACTCCTGGATTGCTAGCAGGAGTAGAGCCCGACACCCATCAGTTTTATGTCACGGTTGTTTATAGATGGGTGATCGAATGGAGGTAAACTCAAAACAATAGTGTTCCAACTTTGACACCAGGCCAGGTATGCATGAGCAAGTGAGGTCTTGCATAAATTTCAGACAGTGAGCTGTAGTAAAGGGTGAACAGGTGGAAGACTTATACAAGAGAAAAGCAGAGGTCTGTTATAAACAACAAGTTTCTATCAGACTGTAGAAGAAGGCATTTAAACACGAGATCATCTTGCATTCAAATGAAAATCCAGAGGACAAAATTATGTAATAATAAATCCTTTATCATAACAGAACTGCAATAATTCTCATGAGTCAGTCATTCACGAACCCTCTTAGCATGAGATGAAAATTAGACGGAGTAAGAAGAACTGTCTGTCATAAAACAAGAAATCTCATATATATATGCATAAGCTGAAATCTAGAATAGCCGTTAAAACATTACAGTAGGGAGCTCTGCTCAACCATCGATGCTTTACAAAATACAAAGGCTAAGCCTATATACTCAAAAAATTTGCTTAGCAATGGCGTCTTAGGGATTTCAAGGGGTGTTGTCTCCTCAATCAAATCTGTCCTTTGTTCCCCTGTCATACGCCTATTTAATTCAGCATGGCTCGTGCCAGGGGGTAGCTGATCCCTTTGAATGTTGAATTGGCATGTGCAGGTTCCTCTGGCGAGTTGAAGACTCGGTGTGGCTTTCCTGAAGAGAACCGGTACAAGGGACCCTTCCGGGTAAACTTCAACCGGGACCTCCATACTCTGTAATAAATGAGTGATGCAAGGTTTCACCCACCCTCTTTCTTCTTTATCCATTCCAAGCAAGTATCAGGATCCAGATCACATTGAACTGGATTCTGAAGAGCACAGTGCCTCCCTTCTAAGACTTAATTCGGAACCTTCGGCCAAATGAAAACGAAATCTCCCCTCTTCCGGACCTCCTTCTTGATGACCAGGTTCCAAAACCATGGGCCCGACTCTGGGCCCTTTCGAAGCTTCGGGATTCGAGGTTTCAAGAGGTGAAGCGATGAGGAGATCTTACCACGTGAACTCCTGAATGCTGACATGACGTAGATACGTGTCGTGCGTCCTTCAGATGGACGATCCAGATATTATTTACTATTATAAAGAGGTTGTCCCCCTTTAAATGGATGGCTGAAAATGCTTCATGATGTTGCGGGCCCCGTCTTCCATGCTTTCGATGCCATCAGGATTCGGGGTTTCGTGATATTGAACAACACGAAACTCTCGCCCCATGAACTCCCGAACTTCGAAACGCCGATGTGGTCAGATATTGTGACACACATCACTGGATCGAATGACCTAGATTTAGCCTTGAAATATAAGGGCTTTCTTCGGTGCTATATGTCAGGTAACTTGGTAACCCTGAGATCCCGATGACCGTTGATCTACTCCATCAATGGGTCTCGGCTGTGGACATCGAAACCTTTCCCACTCGCTTGACTCGTAACCAGAAAGTTGGGTCCTTCCGCTGCTGCACTTGGGTGTTTCGTGTGCAACCTACAGCCCTGGGTGCCTCTACACCAAAGAAAAAAATAATCACTAACATTAGGCTCCATGGGGGATAGAGTCATCCCTACGATGCTGTAAGAACTCCCTCTGCAGCTTCAGTTCCTTGCTATTGGGATATGGAGTCACTTATTAGGATGAAAACACGCAAAAAGAAACTAAACAAGGAACTAAAGGACAATATCTACAAATAAGGGAGTCGTCTGAGGCTCAAATAAAACATTTCTTCAGAAAATGCCCATTCACTGGGTTGTTGAAAGCCTCTTCACCCTTCATATCTTGCAACCCATACGTGTTGTTGGAGAAAATCTCAGAGATCTTGAAGGGGCCAATCCAGAGTGTGTCAAACTTGATGTGTTTTCCTTTATACTGCCTGGGGGAGTCCCACTTGAGTACCAAATCCCTGATCTCGAACTCTTTCTTCCTGACCTTCTTGTCGAAAGCCTGCTTGATCTTTTCCTAGTGCCTATGAGCTTCGGTCCTCACATTCTCTCTAATCTGTTGTACTTCTACTATCTGATGAATCCTTGTTATCCACAAATTTGGTCATTGTGATGATGTCATGATGATATCATGATGATGGAAAATCAAGCTCTTTATCAAGAACACTTTCCTGAGAAAAGTTACAGTTGTCTTCTTCCATAAATCACACTTTGAAACATGTTCGCAGACTACTTATATATTCTCCTGCGAGAATGCCTGATTCTTGCAGGCTACCTTAAGTCGGGGTGTGAACTTCTTGCACTGTACTCATTGTTAGGGTGCGAACATGCTCTTAAAAAGGAAAAAGATAAAAATCTTGAACCTTCTAGAAGGGAATCTTCTAGAAAGGTGAGTTGGCTTTTGAATGGTTATTCAAGAGCTGGCATTCCAGATATCTTGGGATCATTCCCTATCCAAATAACTAATCAATATTCTCCTATATATTGAGGAGATTTCTCATGGAAAGGGTTAAGAACAAGAAGAACAAGAAGAACAAGAAGAACAATAAGAATAAGAAGTTAAGAAAGCATCAAGTTAGAAAGAGATTGATTAGAGAATTAGTGCAAGACTGTATGGAGGACTGATGCTACATCAACTAGAGACTATAGCAAGGTCATCACAAGTGGTTGATTTTCAACATGCATGAGCAAGTGTGTGTGTCAGAACTAGGAGCCATCGAAAGGAGACCTATGACATCAAGGCTCAGGTTGTAAGTTTCACTTTCAATTAATCCAATACAGTAATATGTCCCTTTCCCATAAAGATGATGTCACTTTATTACATAACTCCTTGATCATATGTATAGACTAGTTATTGAATATATTAATCTATCTTTACTTCGATTGGTTCATTCTATTTTGATCTGGATGGGACGAGAGCATTGGAGCAAAGCTTGGAACAAAAGAGATCTAAGGAAAGCATTCATACGGTATGTTCATGATCCTCATCTCTCAGTTCATTCGATAGTCTAGATCTAGGGAAAGTGTATTATTCTGTCATGTTTTGTTCTAGATACCAGATGGATCTAGGGAGATCGGTTTGTGTCCGCACTCACGGATTTATCCTATAACAATCCTCCTGATCATATGATCTATTTCTCCTTCATAGTCTTGAAATAATTTCACCACAGGTAAGGTGAGCTGAGTAGGAAAAATCACCTCTGCTCCGTAGACTAGCTGAAAAGGGGAAGTGCCCAGAGATTTCTTCATTGTCACCCGATCAGCCCACAGAGAAAACTTCAACTTTGAATCCCAGGCCCTTTTGTTGTCTTCCAACAGCTTTTTGATGATCCTTATTAGGATTTTGTTGGAGGACTCTGCTAAACCATTTCCTTGGGGATAGTAGGGGGTGGAGTGAATTAGTGATATCTGGAACTGCTCACAGAACTTAATTAAAGGATTAGACTTGAAAGAAGCAGCATTATCAGTGATGATCCTGCTAGGACAGCCAAATCTGGCTATGATATCCTCCAGGAAGATGATAATTACTTTGTGAGATACACTTCTGGTGGGGACAGCTTCTGTCCACTTGGTGAAATAGTCTATTGCTGTTAGGATCTATCTGTGTTGACCACTTGAGGGAGGATGAATTTCTCCAATGAAGTCTAGCCTCCACTGTTGAAAAGGTGCTAGAGATACTATAGGCTTCAATGGAAGCGATTTGAGCTGTTTCTTTCCTGAGAACTTTTGGCATTTGATGCAAGATCTGATTCCTCTACAGACATCAGCGAATAAAGTAGGCTAGTAATATCCATCCCTAAGGATATTATGAGCTGTGGTATTCCAGAAATGATGCCCCCCATAAAGGCCTTCATGGAAATCAAACATAACTTTCTGGGCTTCTGGTGGGTTCAAACATCTTAGTAGCATCCCCAAAGGATCTCTCCAGTACAAAATTTGCTCGATGAGGCAATACCTGACCGCCTTGAGATTTAGAGATCTTGCCCTGCTTTTACCCATTCCATCCGGAGGCTTCAATTCCCACAGAAATTATAGAATGTCACAATACCAGGAACAATCTACCAGCAATAAGCCATCCTGAGAGCCTTGGTTGGGAAACTCAGCTTGTTGAGTTCCTGAGCGAGTGTTTAGGAAATTGATTCCCAAGGCTTCATAGTTGGATTCAGCCTGTAGCTTGGCTAGACCTTGCCCCTTAACCAACTTGGTGGGATTTATTTCCAAGTCAAATTCTAAATTTTTTTCTATCCATTTGCCTCTTCTCCCATCTATGTCTGGCTGAACAAGAATCTCCTTTACGGAAGCTGAAGGAACGTATGCTGTCACCTTCGAATGAAAGACGTAGATCCTGAAATCTTTGAGGGTTTTCACTAAGGCATTGGCTTGCTTCTCCATAATCTCATACCTGATCTCCGCATCTCTTAATGCCCTGCTGAAGAAAGCGATGGGTTGCTCAAGCCCCTTCTCATTTTTCTGTAACAAGACCGCTGCTACTGTATCAAAAGAAGCAAAGGAGAAAATTAGGAATTCTTTGGAATAGTCAGGATTGATCAGCACAGGTGTCCCAGTCAATGCCCTTTTTATTTGGTCAAAATATGCCCTGAGCTCAGCAATCCATTTCACCTCATTTCCCTTCCTAAGCATGGTCGTGATGTGTTTCACTAGCTCGGAAAAATTTGAGACAAACCTCCTTAGAAAATTAATTTTCCCCAAAAAGTCCTCCACTTCTTTTTTAGACCTGGGAAGTGATAAGGTTTGAATTGCCTCCACCCTGCTAGGATCGATTCTCACTCCCTTTGTCGATAATATATGGCCCAACAACTTCCCTTCCTGCATAGCGAACAAATATTTCCTGGGGTTTAGGGACAGACCGAACCTCCGACACTTCATGAAAACTTTTCTCAAGTGGTGGTGATGTTCCTTGTCGGAGTTGGAGAAGATCGTGATTTCATCGAGATAGATCACCACGAACCGGTCCTTCTCCCCGATGAAGGCTATATCCATGGCTCGCTGAAATGTTGCTCCTGCATTCATGATTCCGAATGGCATCTTGGCATACATGAATGTGCCCCAAGGAGTGGTGAAGGTTGTCTTCTCCCTATCCTTGTGCATGACCAATATCTGATTATAGCCAGAAAACCCATCGATCATGGATATTCTAGATGCACTAGTGACCTTCTGCAATATGTGTTCCATGTTGGGCAAGGGATAATTATATTTCTTTGAGCTTCTATTCAGATTCTTGAAATCGACACAGAGCTTGATTTCTCCTCTTTTCTTTCTTACCGGGACCAAATTGGCCACCCATTCGGAATATCTTAAGGGGACGATGATTTGGGTATCTAGCAACTTCTTTACTTCTTTCTCCATGACAGGTAGCAACAAGGGATTTATCTGTCTTAGCTTCTGCCTAAATGGCTTAGCCTCTTCCTTCAGTGGGATCTCATGTTCAATGACTGATGTGTCATATGTCTTGAGGTCTTCGTATGTCCATGCAAACACATCGACAAATTCTTTCAGCAACTCAGTATATTCGGCCCTCTATTCTCTGGTCAAACTGCTTGACAATTTGACGAACCTAGGCTCTTCCTGTGAACCAATGTTGCATTCAGCTGTATCATCATTCTCATCCAAAACTCTACCCTTTACTGCCACATCGTTCCCATCGAACAACCTTTCCAACGGGACTAGTCCCCTCAGAATGTGATTGCTAGGTAGTTGAATAATCTGGTGGTTAGCAACTTTATTTAAAAACACCTCAGGGTGAGGGTCACCTTCTGTGTCAGGATCCTTATCGATGTGCAATGCAAAAAATTCATCAACGGATCGGAGAAATCTTTCAATTTCCTGATCATCTTCGAATACCTTCCAATGCTTGACATTGTCTGGTATAGAGGGCCTATATTTTATTTCGACATCAGAGTTGACTAGGGATGGTAGAGAAGCTTTTAACAAGATGGATGAGACACCTAAAGAATCGGCCACAGCATTATCCTCCCTTGGAATAAAAGAGATATTGAAAGTTGAGAATAAATTGTCAATTAGGTCCCATGCTTCATTCCTATAATTTCTGAGTTGAGGGTGCTTATCTTGATAAGTGCTTCTGACTTGTTGGACCACCAAATCTGCATCTCCGAACATTGCTATCTCCTGAATTCCCATTTCCCTTGCAGCTCTTAATCCTAGAACAAGGGCTTCATACTCTGCCACATTGTTTGTGGTTTCAAATTCTAATTTGTATGATAGAGAGACAGTTTCCTGGGTAGGTGACACAAACAACACCCCAGCACCAGCGCCTTCCCGAGAACAGGCTCCATCAAAAAGCATTTTCCAAATGGGGGTGATGGAAGGAGGAAGTTCATGAGAAGAAGTGGGCTTCTTTCTAAGTTTTAGAGGAGGCTCGGGGGCATGGGTGAGTTGTAGTAAACTGGAGCCTAAATCAATGTCCAAGGCAAAGATGGGATGATTGGTAGGGTTGGCCTCATCACTGATTATATATGCCAGCTGGGTTTCTCTGTATATCCTTCTATGCTCTCCTCCAAACAATGGGATAGTAGCATACGTGAGGTCCATGTGCAAGGTCCCCCACAGTCTCTTTATCCAAGATCTTGATAACAACATACCGAACTTGGGGGGGACATCGACCACTACAATGTCCATGACCACACTTTTCATGGGCAATTGAAACAGGGTCACGACCAGGTCTTTGATAACTCCTAGACATTGAACTTTTTTGGAGTCAAAAGAATAGAGATCATGATAAGCTCGGGTGACTTCTAGTCCTAACTCTTCCATGACAGTTTTTGGCATGAGGTTGTGAGAAGCCCCCGAATCCATCAAGAAATTGTGCAACACTTTGTCATGTATGTTCAAAGAAGTGTAGTAGGGAGGGGATGAGTCATTCTTGTCTTCCACCATAGGACCTAGGATCACTACAGGATTTTCATGTTGGAGGTTTATAGAGTCTATGGGAAGGCTTGAGACCTCAGACTGTAAGAGCTTTGAGAAGCATTTTTTGAACCCTTCATGTTTAATCAATTCTGTCAGGGGCATAGGGATTCTGATTTTTTGAATTTCATGATCGAAATTAAAAGCAGATGAGAGCTTTGGGATTTCTCTTATTTCGATAACATGATTCTAGATAATGGGAGAGAGGGGTTGGGCCTTCTTACCTCTGTGACTGTCTGTTGCTTCGTTGGCATGTTTCTCTATCCTGGTAGACTTCTTAGGAACGTCAGGTTCTTTAGTCTTTTTCTTTGACCTCAGATCATATCTGCCTGGGATGCTACTAGCCTTGTCTCCCTTGCTTAGTTCATTTAGTTGACTGTCCATGAGAGACTCCTCATATGTTGATTGAGTGAGATGAGGAAATGGAGCAGTGTCTCCGAAGTAATGGATTTCAGGATCCAGCTTATCTATTTCCCCTTCTTCCCCCCCAGCCACAAAATTGTTTTGGAAAGGAGGCTGAATCCTCTGGTCTTCTTTGTCTCTTCCCTTCTCTCTTTGCACATTCATGGGAGTAAAATTGTTTGGCCTCTTGAAACCTCCCTTATTTTCGGCGTTCTGAGGGCCCTTGTACGTTTGCCTCCCTTCCACCCTCATTCTCTCCATCTCTGCAGACAGAGACTTCACTATCTTGGTTAGTTCATCCACTTGAGGGTGATTACCCATTGGTCCAGAAGTTGAGGCTTCCGACCTTCCCTTTCTCCTATCTGCATCGGCCTTGTTTCTCAATCTATCAGCTGCTAATACATTGGATTCCACTTCTATGGCTACATATTGAATTTGAGATAAGGTGGTGGCTCTTCTTTCTCTCAACAAAAGGAAGAAATTGGGGCCGAACGCGCTAGCATACAAAATCTTAGTTGAAGCTTCTGAAGGCTTTATCTCAGCAGGGATTTTGTTATACATCTTATTAAATATTTTGGAGAATTCAGAGACAGACTCTCCTTCCACTTTCTTCAGAGACTCGAACTCTGTCATGTAGTACATGAAATCCTTCCTATCTCCCCATTGCCTCAAGAAAGCACTATCTAGAGCTTCAATCCCAACAATAGATCCTGGAGCCAATCCTCTAAACCAATTCCTCACCTCCCCATCCAGGCTCTGGACGAAGAATCTCGTCCAGACATCTTCATTTTCAATGTTGAGGTTGTCTGCATAACTGTAGAAAGCAGCCAGGTGCTCTTCGACAGTTATGTCTCCTTCCCCAGTGAACTTGGGCATGTATTTCAAGTAATCCCTAGTAGGAAGAGGATTTATAGGATGGGGTAGAACTAAGGGAGCATATCTGGTAGCAACTATGGCGTCCATTCTATTCAGAGGGGGATTAGCACCAACCATAGGAATATTAGGTGGAGGAGATCTGGGAGGAGAAGGAGTTCGTGAAGGGGATATTGGGAATGAGTCCCGAAGTGGAGTGGGAAACAAAAGGGGATTTAAGGAGAAGGCTAGTGAGCTCAAGTCAGTCGGCGCTTCTCTTTGCACGGGAGTAGTAAAGATAGGAGTGGGGAAATATTTTGTGATCCCGTGTCTATGCCAAGGTATAGTTTCATGGGAGAGGGGAGTGACAAGGTCTTGTCCCTCCGGTCCCAGACTAGGAGAGGAAAACTCAACAGGAACACTCCCGAAATTTAGGAAACGAGAAACTCCAGAAACAGGTCTGTCAAGATACTGAGGAAGAGAAAAAGGAGTTCCCACAGAAGGATATGGTGGATTACCTGGTTTGGTGGTGGACGCTTCTTTTTCGGAGGCCTTCCCCTTTCTAAGAACCACTTCTGGATCTGTTTCAGGTGTAGCTAGAGGAAACTGTGGATGAGACCGCATATGTCTGCCTCTGAAATCCACAATTAATAGAGCAGGTTATCCCCAACGAAGTCGTCACAATGGAGTCGCCAGGTGCATAGCAGCAATCTTGATAATTCTAATATCTGATGCACCTTCAAAATCAGTTAATTGTTGTCATTCAATCCCGGGGAAAATATTCAACTTCGTCCCTAGCAACGGCGCCATAAATGTTAGCGACGAAAGTCACTCCTAGATTGCTAGCAAGAGCAGAGCCCGACGCCCATCATTTTTATGTTACAGTTGTTTATAGATGGGTGATCGAATGGAGGTAAACTCAAAACAATAGTGTTCCAACTCGGACACCAGGCCAGGTATGCATGAGCAAGTGAGGTCTTGCGTAAATTTTAGATAGTGAGTTGTAGTAAAGGGTGAACAGGCGGAAGACTTATACAAGAGAAAAGCGGAGGTTTGTTATAAACAACGGGTTTCTAACAGACTGTAGAAGAAGGCATTTAAACATGAGATCGTCTTGCATTCAAACATAAAGCCAGAGGACACAATTATGTAATAATAAATCCTTTATCATAATAGAACTGCAATAATTCGCATGAGTCAGTCGTTCACGAATCCTCTTAGCATGAGATGAAAATTAGACAGAGTAAGAAGAACTGTCTGTCATAAAACAAGAAATCTCATATACAGATGCATAAGCTGAAAGCTAGAATAGACGTTAAAACATTATAGTAGGGAGCTCTTCTCAACCATTGATGCTTTACAAAATACAAAGGCTAAGCCTTTATACTGAGAAACTTTTCTTAGTAGTGGCGTCTCAGGGCTTTCAAGGGGTGTCGTCTCCTCAATCAAATCTGTCCTCTATTCCCCTATCATATGCCTCTTTAATTCAGCATGTCTTGTGCCAGGGGGTAGCTGAGCCCTTTGACTGTTGAATTGGTGTGTGCAGGTTCCTTTGGTGAGTTGAAGACTCGGCGTGGCTTTCCTGAAAAGAACCAGTACAAGGTACCCTTCCGGGTAAACTTCAACCGGGACCTCCATACTCTGAAATAAATGAGTGGTGCGAGGTTTCACCCACCCTATTTCTTCTTTATCCATTCCGAGCAGGTATCGGGATCCAGATCACGTCGAACTGGAGTCTGAAGAGCACAGTGCCCCCCTTCTGAGACTTAATTCGGAACCTTCGGCCAAATGAGAACAAAATCTCCCCTCTTCTAGACCTCCTTCTTGATGACCAGGCACCAAAACCATGGGCCCAACTCTGGGCCCTTTCGGAGCTTCGGGATTCAGGGTTTCGAGAGGTGAAGAAACGAGGAGATATTACCATGCGAACTTCTGAATTCTGAAATGACGTAGATATGTACCACGTGTCCTTCAGATGGATGATCCAGATATTATTTACTATTATAAAGAGGTTGTCCCACTTTAAATGGACGGCTGAAAATGCTTCGTGATGTTGTGGGCCCCAACTTCGATGCTTTCGGTGCCATCAGGATTTGGGGTTTCGTGATATTGAACAACATGAAACTCTCACCCCATGAACTCCCGAACGCCGAAACACCGATGCGGCCGGATCTTGCGACATGCGTCACTGGATCGGATGACCCACATTCAGCCTTGAAATATAAGGGATTTCTTCGATGCTATATGTCAGGTAACTTGGTAACCCCAAGATCCTGATGATCATTGATCTGCTCCGCGGATGGGTCTCAGCTGTGGACATCGAAACCTTGCCCGTTCGCTTGACTCGTAACCGGAAAGTTGGGTCATTCCGCTGCTGCACTTGGGTGTTTCATGTGCAACCTATAGCCCTGGGTGCCTCTGCACCAAAGACAAAACTAATCACTAACAATAAGTAATTTAGGAATTTCCTTTATGCTTGTAACATTTTAAAATAAATTTCATTTTCAAATTTACAAGCATGAATAAAGTCTAAGTTTTGGTTGTTTCTTTAGCATAACATCAATTTTTATTTCTTCTCTCACAATAATAGTATTGGTTTTAGTTCTTTTATATTTTTATGTTTTGGTACTACTAGTACATAAACCAATAGGTTCCTGTACCAACAATACAAAAATTTAAATCTTTTTTCGAGGGTACTTTTTGCAGGATATTTTCAGTATCTCTCAACTTTGGCATACTTCATTTTCATCCTTCAGTCAACATGCACCAGTTCCACATAGTACTCTTTCATCTTGCAACAATTTCTTGTAGAAGCATGTGCTAATAAGAGTTTTCATGAGGACATGCAAACCAACATGCATGGGGGAAAGAGAGACATAAGGAAATCTCAGCAGATCAACACTTATTAGCCTCTCTCTCCTATATGTCTATCAGATCTTAGTCCTGCTTGACTTAATATTCAGTTTCATCCAACATGTACTCACATTCATATTCCACTTCATAAATCTGCAACACACATTAAAGTGAAGGTAAACTTGAGGTAAAATTGGTTTAAGAATCTTTGATTCATTAAAAGGTTTAAGGAAACTTAATGATTAACCACTCCATACATTTTATCTTTTGTAAATCATTGTTATTCACTCTCCATCCACAATTCATAATAAAATGCATAATACTATGATAAGGCCATAAGGATTAAAAGAAAAGTATTGTGGTACATAAATACAACGTAGAATCTATAATGTCTTCTCTTTATATACCATAAAGCATTCGCATTAAAAGGATGAATCCATTTTTCCCCAAAAACCATAAATAAACATTGGTCTTAAAGAAAAGTAGCAGAGTATACAAACAACTAAGTCCATATTCATCTTATCATTACTACTTCATACCATTCACCATCCCTTCAGATCCCATTCATCGCTTTCCATCAATTTTTATTTCTCTATTATAAAAGAAATCAAGTTAAAAATCTGTGACAATATCAAATGAAAAAGGGACATTGCTCCATAGGAACCAACACCTACACAAAGAAATAAAGACACAAAAATCAATGATTAAATAGAGTATACAAGATTATTTTTTGCATGAGAACATGCAAACCAACATGCGTGGGAGAATGTTGAGATCCAAATATGCCATATTTTCTACCATAGAAAATTTTTATTCGTAAACTATATTCCCGCACTTTTAATACATTTCATAGCCATTATCATTTTATATGCCAATAAATCATTCACTTCACCTATGTGGTTAATTATTATGTTTTACTTATGATTTTAGTGATTAAAGATGTCTTTAACATGATTTTATCGATGATGGTTTAATCATATGTTTCTATGTCCAAGAAACATGTTCCTACGCATTCCCATACCATGTCTGGTACTAACACAATCATCCGGTACCAACACATTCTATAGTCATCCGGTACCAGAATATTCTACAGTCATCTGGTACCAACACGGCCATCAGGTACCAACACTCTACACGCATTCGACACCAAATTATAGTTAGACATATTGGAATTCTTCTATAAGAAAATAGGAAACATAGATTTTCTCTAGAGTGACGTAGAAATGAAGACATGTGTTTCATAATTCACCCAAATCACATGTGCAGACCTCCAGCTCAGGGGGAACAATTCAACCAAAATTAGTAAAAATTCCAGGCTGCCAAATTGTGCCTCAATTTCCATGTAGATGAGATCGAAGTTGAAAATTGAGTAAAAAAAGGAAAATTTTTCAAAATTCAAATTGGTTTGGAAGATATGGGTGGATCTCTAACTCAAATCTACCCAAATTGATAAAAAAACCCATATTTTTGTGATTTTGTTCCAAAAATTGTAAAATTTGTTTTAACCAAAATCTAAGTTTGGGGAATTTGGTTTTATCCATTCTTCCATGGATTTCATGTATAATTACGCCTCATAGGGATGCGAGAGAGATTCATATCATTATGGGAATTCTTTTGTAATGGATATTAGGGTGTTATCATGACAATGCAGAGATTGTAAGAGACTTGTAATTTTATGAATTTGATGAAATAAAAGAGTTGATGTTCTTGTACATGGTGTAGATCATTCTTTAGTACTATAGATATCTTCCATGGTGCATTCAAATTTTGGATGGCTCCCATCCTTTGGTATGCACTATTTATGTTTGTCTTTAGATTAGTATTTTACATTTCTGTTTGTAGATTTCAATTCTAGTTTTTTTTTTTTAATTTCATCTCACATAAATGGAATTTGATTTATGTAGATTAGTTTTCCTATTGTGACGTGTTTAAGTTAGTAAATTACTCTCATATTTGTACACCCATGTTTAAAACATCTCATCATAATGCTCCAATTCCATGTATTGTTTCAAATTGCATTATGTTCTTGCACTCAACATTCTTGTACCAGCACATTCAACATTCCTGCACACACGTACTCAGCATTCCTGCACTGCACTATGTGTTGGAGTTACTTTACACACACCTAGGATTTATTTTTCCCAAGGTTTTTATTTTTTTATTAGTCATAATTAGTCATTATCCAGTCTCCTGTATTTTAGGAGAGAATATTCCACCTGAAGAATATTCTCTTTTAGTTCACACTTCAGTTTGACTAGTTGAGTTGAGTTTAGATGTTGCATTGGGATCATCACCATGCTAATTCAACCTTTCCTTGGTATCATCACCAAAGTGGGGCATTAGCCTTGATTCCTTGAGTTAACTCCTCACTACTTTATGTTCAGTCAGTTAACTGAAGACTAGTTGACTAGTTAACTCAACTAGGTGGTAGTTCACTCCTGTAACTGCCCAAGAGACTAGAATAGGTGGCAGTTCACTCCCATAACTACTAGTGTGTGTCTATATCACTCTATACCACCACTATGGAGAATTGTTTCACTTCAATTAGAACTCATTGAGTTATACAAAGTATATCGTGTGTAAATTATTCATTATTCATAACGGTTAATGAGAATTCTTTCCATTCTTTCTCTCCTTCTTCTTCTTTTTCCAATTCTCTCTGAAAATGTGTGTATCATTGTTTATATAGATATATTCTATGCAAGTTCAACACATTTACATGGTATCAGAGCTGACGGACTACTAAGAAAAAGCTACACCAAAAATTTTTGCAGGTACAAAAGATTGAAGACAGTGGAAAGACGGAATTCCAAAAAGAATTCATTCTTACACATTACAACAATTTTGCATGGAAGGAGAAAATAGACATACATATCTGATACATAGGGTTGTATAGGTTAACCGTGAATATATATACATATCTGACATCAGCCATAGAAAAATCCAAGTACTTAAATCGCATAGATGAGGCACTCCGAACAAGTTGCAGTCTTATTTCTCCCGATCTCCTTTTTCATATATCTTCATGTAAGACACCCAATGAAGCATGGACCATATTAGAAGGGATATTTGGAAAAAAGGATGATATGAGGGGAAACATGTTGGAGGTTGAGCTGCTCACATTGGATTCAAAAATCTTCGAGAATATCCAAGATTTTTTTACAAAATTCAATGATTTACTGTCGCACCCCAAAGCTTGCGGGGTTGATAAATCGAAGGAGGAGAAACAAATGGTTCTCACCATTCTCTCCAAGATTGGACCTTAATTCTCTGTATTCGTATCCACATTCCATACTATCAGATTCACCTCTGGAGCCACCTGGAAGATGCCTTCTATTGAGGAATTTATCGAATCCTTGACACAAGAGCAAACCAAGCTCATCAACATGGGTGCAATCAAAGGCCCAAGGGTGCATGCACCCATTGTGCATGATGGAAGCCACAAATATGATAAATATAAATATAAATATAATCAAAAATCTCATGCACATACGAAGAAGGAAGGGTACACAAAACCCTTCATCGATGCCTCCAAATCCAAAGGAGAAAAGGGAAGAAAAGGAGAGAAATTCACATACTGTCACAAAGGATTCCATTTGGAATATGCATGCATGAAAAAAATATATATCTGATGTATCAGATACTTCAGAAAAACAACCTTGGATATCGCATCCCCAAGGGTTCAAAGAAGAAGAAGCCAGAAGATCTGAATTCTAAGAAAGGCAATTCTAGCCATGCCTTGATTGCCATCAACTCCTCTCTCGATGCTTGGACCGTAGATTCAAGAGAATCACATCACATGGCTGCCTTAGAAGTAGTATATTCTTCATTGGATGCATGCAAAGGTCCTCCCATTCTGATGGGGGATAACTCTTATGTCGAAGTCATCGGCAAAGGAAGGATTGAATTCACCAATGGAAGTTTCAAGAATGTGTTGCATGTTCCCAAGATTTCTGTCAACCCTCTCTCTATGTATCAAATGACGAATTATGGCACCGGAAAGAAAGTTGTATTCACACCAAATTCCATGGACATCTACGACATGCAAACCAACTCCAAGGTTGCTACTGGTGAGGTAAATCATCAGTCTAGATTGTATACATTTTCTGAATTCATTGAACCTGACTCTGCTTTACTACTTACTCATGCTAATGAAAGTAGTAGGATATGGCATGAAAGGTTTGGACATTTGAATTTCAGATACATGCAACATCTTAGCGAGAACAGATTAGTTGATGGTCTACCAGACATCCATTTCTCCAAGGGAGTATGTGAGGGATGTTATCTCGGAAAATACCCTCAAGAGAAATTCGACAAGGGAAATTCTCAGTGAGCTTCTGCACCTTTAGATATGATCCACAATGACCTCATGGGTCATTTTCCACATCCATAGATCAGTAAATCGAGGTTTGTTCTCATTTTTGTTGATGATTTCTCACGTTTTACATGGATCTACTTTCTCAGGAAAAAATACAAGGTCTTTCAACACCTCAAAGATTTCAAATCTTTGGTTGAGACATAATCCAGAAAGAAGATTAAAGTCCTTTGAACTAATAATGGGGGAGAGTATGTAAATCATCGGATCCATAATATTTTCCATGAGGTAGGGATTCAGTTGCAAAATACAGTTCCCTACACTCCGCAGCAAAATGGAGTTGCTGAGAGGAAAAATAGATCTCTAAAGGAGATGGAATCATGCATGTTGCATGCAAAGTCACTACCACAGAGACTATGGGATGAAGCACTTAAATGTGCAACATACATTCAAAACAGATCTCCCCATAGATCTGTCAAGGATAAGACCCCCTACGAGGCTTGGAGCAGCCTCAAACTAGAAGTGACCCACTTTCGCATTTTTGGTTCTCGTGCATGGGCTCGCATTCCCTCTAAAAAGAGGGAGGCACTTGATCCATAGAGCACTGAGTGCATTTTTGTTGGATACCTTGACGGTGTGAAGAGATATTGTCTTAGTGATATTTCCTTAGACCGTCTCATCATTGAGCATAGTGTCCAATTCGAGGAAAGTGTCTCGCATGTACCTCAGCAGCCGCATGCATACACCTTTACTCTTACACCTATCTGAGATGATGAGCATGCACATGTTGACTCTTCTTCAGATGAGATTTTTGATTCAGAGGACTCAGATGATTCAGATTCAGAGTCAGTACAGTCACATGCAGACTCAAAGCATCTAGATGTAGTCACAGAGCCAGATACTAGGAGGACTCGATTGGATTTCAAGGAGCCTCCTATTGCACTCACTACCATTGAACCATTTCCTTCCAGGCATGTTTTCTTGGTTCAGTCTTCAGATCCACAGTCTTATGGAGAGGTTGCTGGAAATCCCTTTTGGAAATCCACCATGCAGGAGGAGTACAACTCCCTCCTCAAGAACCAGACTTCGGATCTGGTTCCCCTTCCTTCTGGGAGGAAACTTGTCAGTTGCAGATGGGTCTACAGGACCAAGAGCGCAGTAGATGGACAGATCAGAAGATAAAAATCTAGGCTTGTCGCCAAAGGCTTTCAGTAGGTTCATGGTACTGACTATGATGAGACCTTCGCTCCAGTAGTGAAGATGGATTCCATACAATTGGAACTTGCCATTGCGGAAACCAAGGGATGGGATGTCCATTAGATGGACATGAAGAATGCATTTATTCATGGTGATCTCTCTGAGGAGATCTACATGGAGCAGCCCCAGGGATTTATGCAGGACTCATCTTTGGTCTGTCTACTGAAGAAGTCACTTTATGGCCTCAAGCAGGCTCCGAGAGCATGGTATGCCAAGATGGACTTCTACTTGTTGTCATAGAACTTTGTACATTGTAAATCAAACTCAAATGTATACATGCTTAGGAAAGCTGATTCACTTCTACTTTTAGTTTTGTATGTCGATGATTTGTTGATCGTCGGTTGCTCGACTTCAGCGATTACTGCAGTCAAGAGGATTCTTCATGATAGGTTTTTGATGACAGACATGGGTCCACTACACTTCTTCCTTAGACATGAGATCAGTTAGGATGCATTAAGCATCAAGCTATCTCAAGCCAAGTATGCATGAGATCTCCTTAAGAGATTTCACATGACAAACTACAAGTCTGCTCTGACTCCTTTCCTATTAGGAGTCAAACTTGAGGATGGAAGGGAGACTCCACTGGTTGATAGCACACTATACAGACAACTAGTGGGGAGCTTCTTGTATCTCACACACTCCAGACCAGACCTCTCATATGCAGTTGGTGCAGTTTCCAGGTTCATGCAAGAGCCGCATGAGCTACATTGGAAAGCTGCAAAGCGTATCCTTCAATACGTATAGGGCACCATCACCTTTGGGATTCATTATGCAACAGACTCTACATTAGATCTCATTGGTTTTACTGATTCTGAGTGGGCTGGCGATAGCACTGATCACAAGTCCACGTCTGGTTACTCACTTAGTATTGGTTCCAGGCCTATTTGTTGGTCGAGTAAGAAGCAAGCTTTCATTGCTCTATCTTCAGCTAAGGTAGAGTACAGAGGGTTATTTAACATAACCATTTAGGCTATGTGGCTACAACATTTTTTCACTGAGTTGGGCATTTAGTTTCATCGGCCGATCGTCATTTGGTGTGACAACTAGAGTACTCTGAAGTTCTGTAGAGATCCAGTTCAGAGGAAGTGGACGAAGCACATCGAGATCCACATGAACTGCATCCGAGACTTAGTACACGAGGGGATCATCAAATTACAATTTTGTCCTTCAGCAAAAAACATGACAAATATTTTCACCAAGACCTTCACTGAGCAGAAATTCCATTCTCTGCGAGGTTGTCTTGAAGTGAAGGACACAGTTACCTAGCAACTGTAGTTATTCTTTTTTTACATACATTGTACCTTGAGGGNGGGGGTTTCCCATGAGGTTTTCCCTCTTTCCTCACTTTATTTTCAGTGTTTCTTTTATACTTGGGTACCTAACATGGCCTCGTTGTCGGGACCCAATCTTTATTTTTACCATAGTAATGTTCATGGGGGGTGTTGGAGTTACTTCACACACACCTAGGATTTCCTTTTCCTAAGGTTTTTATTTGTTTATTAGTCATAATTAGTCATTATCCAGTCTCCTATATTTTAGGAGAGAATATTCCACCTAGAGAATATTCTCTTTTAGTTCACACTTCAGTTTGACTAGTTGAGTTGAGTTTAGATGTTGCATTGGGATCATCACCATGATAATTCGACCTTGCCTTGGTATCATCACCAAAGTGGCACATTATCCTTGATTCCTTGAGTTAACTCCTCACTACTTTCTGTTCAGTCAGTTAACTGAAGACTAGTTGACTAGTTAACTCAATTAGGTGGCAGTTCACTCTCGTAACTATCTGAGAGACTAGAATAGGTGGTAGTTCACTCCCGTAACTGTTGGTGTGTGTTCATATCACTCTATACCACCACTATGGCGAATTGGTTCACCTCAAGTCGAACTCATTGATTTATACAGAGTATATCAGGTGTAAATTATTCATTATTCATAATGGTTAATGAGAATTCTTTCCATTCTTTCTCTCCTTATTCTTCTTTTTCCAATTCTCTCTGCAAATGTGTGTATCATTGTTTATCTAGATATATCCTGTGCAGGTTCAACACATTTACACTATTTTTATGTGCAATGGTCTTGCACTGCATTATGTTCCTACACTGCATTGTTTTCCTGCATTGTACTTTGTTCCTGCACTCAACGTTTGATTTATGAGTTTTGTTTCCTGCACTTCATGACCAAGATCTATAGCTTCACTTTCCATTCTTGGGTGTATATTTTTGAGGAAAATTCATTTGTATAGTTTGAATTTAGATTTCATTGCCTAATTGTTTGATTATGTTTTTCTTTAGCTAGTTTTCTAGTAGTTTAATTACTTTTTATTTCCTACACTTGGTTTATTTCATGTAATTTGGTTCCTTGCACTTTAATTTCATATAGATTTAATCACCGAAGTATAGATTCAAGGTATAACTCATGAGATATGACCTTCCTATAATGGGTTTCAACCTAAGGTATTAGTTTATTTCATGTTAATTGAATTCATTGCTTGTTTTTTTTATTGCATTAAAGTGTGGTTTGACGACATTAGGTTAGACTAGGCTCCAATCTTAATTTCCTATGCTTGCACCTCTAACTCTACGACTCCCTGGTTCAAAATTTAATGTTGTGAATTAATAGTTCATATATTTATCCCCACAGGCCTCAGTAATGAGAGAGTCAATAGTGGGTTGGGAGGGGGACTTGGTACACAAATTCTTTCGGGGAAATACAAAAGCCAGTACCTTCCAAAACTACTTACTTGAGATCTAGACATCATCATGAATGGATGAAAATGGTATATGAATTGTTATGCTCAGTGACATGTCCCCTTATTCTTCTTGAACCTATTCCTTTGAGGTGGTTGGCGTACACGTTCTCTTTCTTGCACTAGGGCTTGCACCTGATGTTTTTGCTGGGGAAGACCTTTGTGAAATGGCTGACAGGGTGTAGGAAACACCTATCAATGTATATTCCATTAGGACCCCTATCCACCCTCTGAAATCCTTGTCAAACACCACTGCATATAGATAAAACGATATAGGATTCGTATGAAAAATTGTTGCTGCAACACCCAATGACCGCACAAAAGTGTGGTCGTGATTTAGATCAAACTAGATGTGGTGAGTATGTTTGTTGAGGATATCTTGCATAATCATCAGCCTCTGAGTTGCGATGACCATATCATAGTTCCACTATGCAAAGACAACATTGTGGTCAGTAGAATTGCTAACCAAATTTTGAGGATGCCAAGAATCAAATAACTTGGCAATGCGAGGATCTGAACCATGAGCTCAACCACCACTATGGTATCAAGCATACACTCATTGCACATGAAATTTTTCATCACCTTTTCGGTGATGAGGTAGCAGGAACAAAAGACCTATGAATAGTTAATGGGCTCTATAAGAGAACCATGACCTCCCCGACAAGTGTCATATAGTTCATATTGGCTAAGCATAACTTTTTTCCTATCATGCTTCCTGGACCCTTGGAAGTCGTCTGATACATTTTGACCTATTGTGGACAAGCCTATAAAATAGTGGATGTCTTCAATGTGTATGGGGTATTATTTTTCCAGCCACAAGGTATCATTATGGACTCATATGATTAGGAATTTAGTGCATTTGGTGACTTCACTAGTGGTGTCGAACACTGGTAAGTCCCATAGATTCATGAGCGTGTTGTTGCGTAGGGGAAAGAACATATTCTTCCATTGCCACCAAAGTGAACCATATGGTAAGGTGGTGTAGTATTGTAATGTATGAACTTCCATGGATGGGTATTGGGGAGCATCAGTGAAGTCCATGTCCAGTATTCATGTGTGTTCCACCTTGCCAAGGAGATCATCTAAAACTTCCACCCAGGGGTTAATGAATTCGGTCGGAGAAACAACTATAAGTGGAGCAGGGGATTTGGGGAAATATCCTTGATTAGAGGTGTGAACCATTCTAGAAGACTTTCGGAGGTAGAAAAAGGGAACACGAGGATGGGGCCAAAGACACAAATTCACAGAGAGATCACTAGTTTCCATAACTGAGTATAAATTTAGCATGATGAAAATAAAATAATATTGATTCATTAGCCAAAGATGTTCTTATAAGAAAAATGTGGATGGTGATGCAATGACCATGCATTGAATATTACAAGGTGATAAGAGTGGGAATTAACATCGACTCAATCCATCAAACGTGGAAAAATAGATAATGTGATTTGGGAAATTAAATGCATAAATGGAAAGTTGGTAACGAAATAGTAAATCAATTCAAGAAAGTAATAAGAAGGAGAGTAGTGAACTGGAAAAAAGAATGACAATTGTTAATATTTAAGAGACTATGCAAAACAGAGATGTAATGATGAGTCAAAAGGTACTAACGAAATTTAACGACCCACATGATGACACAAGGGAATAAAATTCAAATTTCAACAACATCAAGTATGAGAGGATGTGACTACAACCTTCCCAACCACAAAGTGAATGTCCAATCTGGATGACTTGGAAAATACAATGAAGCACTAAGACACATAAACACATAACACATCATCATTTATTAGCAGAAAATAATACAAAGACAGAAATGGAAATCCTACTTACTAACTCACTCTCAGTACCAGTAGAGTAACTAAATTGTAATTATGCAATAGACATGTATGGATTCAGGCGTGAGCCATTCACCCATCCAGGTCAAATAATTCCATCGAGCTGCACCAATTTGATAGCTCTAGATTCACAATTTTTTACAAATATAAAAGGACCAAGCCAGTGCATTTGGAGCTTTCCTGGATTTATGCTTTATATGAGAGCATGAATTCACCTTGCGCAAATGATTTCTGCTTCATATAAGAGCATGAATTCACCTTGCGCAAATGATTTATGCCTTATATGTCGATCGTGCCAAGATTTTTACTAGGATTTCTCCATAGTCTGATGAAAATATGCTAAGAACCTATCTTCCTCAAGTTCTAGCAGTTCCTCCACCTGTGCAATAAGGGATTCATCCTCAATCATCTTGGTAGCTTGCGCAATGAATATAATTGGGGTGAGAAAATCAACTGGCACAACTACTTCTCATCCATATACCAGATGATATGAGGTATACCTGATCAAGCGCTTTATGGTATTCCTATATGCATATAACACAATTGGAACCCACTCATCTCAACCATCCCTATTTGTGAAAAAAACCTTAGTCATCCTCATCTCCAATATTTAATTAAATTCTTCTACCATTCTATTATCCTACAGATGGTAGGGACTACTCTTATGGTGTTGAATAAAAAATTATTTGGTAAGCATCCCTATATTTTCACTGAGAAAGTGGGCTCCTTGGTCACTAGTCAAGCTTCGAGGAAAACAAAACCTAGTAATAACATTCTAAAAAATAAACCATACTATAGGGTTTGTAGAACAATCCCAAACAACCTCTACTTCAGCCCAGGGAGTCAGATAGTAAGTTTCAGTAATTATGTATCTAGCCTTTGAATGCTTAGTTGGAGGATTTATCAGAGAGATGAAATCAACATCACATTTTTTGAAAGCTTGTAGTGCGCGAACAGGGTGTAGAGGAAACTCATTGTGACATGATGGATTTTCCACTCTCTGACATACATTGCAGGCCCAAGAATAATTCTTAGCATCTTGAAACATTATATGCCACCTTAAGCATAATCCTTAGCATCTTTAAACATTGTATTCCACATTAGCATCTTTAAGCATAATCCTTATCATCTTTAAACATTGATTTCCTTTACGCTAGTGTGTCCTCCCCTAACTCCACTATGACATTCCCATAGAATATCAGGTCTTTCATGGTCTAACATATAGCACCACAATATATTATCCAATCCCAATTTTTAGAGTTGGCCCACGATCAATTCATAGTATTCTATGTGAACCATGAGGTGCCTCTTTTGTGTTGCAGAATATCCTTTTGACATAGTACCAATAGTCAAGAATAGGTAAATTTCTAACAGATAATCAGGACTGGCCTCAACACAGAAAAAATCTGCATCTGAGAATTGGTCATCTACAATTACACCACTTTCTCTAGACTCTAGGCAAAGCAAGTGATTTTTATTGTCATTTAACTTTACAGGATTAACAACGACCTCAAAAGAGAACTGCTGAAACAATAGAAACCACTTGCAAATGCGACCTTCTAACATGGGTTTTTTCACCAAATACTTCAAATAAGAATGGTCAGTAAAAAACTTAAAATGACTTCCAAGTAAAAAATGCCTAAAATTTTATAAAGCATACACCATATCCAAACCTTCCCTTTCGGTTGTGGTGTAGTTGCATTCATCCTGGGAAAGTTTACAACTGGAAAAGTATATCGTATGGTCCAATTTTGCTTCCCCTTGTTGTGCAATAATAGCATCGAGTTCAACTATCGAGGCATTAATATGTACATGAAGTTCAATTTTCTAGTTAGGATAATTTAGAATGGGTGTAGTGTTCAACTTCTCTTTTAGTAGGTCAATTGTTTTATCACAGTTTCAAGTCCAACAAAACCCTTCATATTTCTTGTGAAGTTGTTCCAAAGGTGTTGTTATGATTACATAACCCCTAATAAATTGGTGGTGATATATTTTATGTCCCAGGGTCATTCACAACCACTTGACAGAGGTAGGGATAGTCATATTAAGAATAACTGCAATTTTCACAGGATCTACCAACATTCCTTCCCTACAAACAATATGACCTATCAAATTGCCAAATGATACACAAAAAATGCATTTTCTTAGATTAAGGGAAATACAAAACTATCTACAATGGTCCAACATCAATCGTAATATCCCAATATTCTCTTTAAGTAAGTTGTATACAGTCCAATCATTTAGGTATACCTCAAGGAACTTATGGATGAAATAGTGGAATGCTGTGATCACGACCTGAGAAAATATTGCGGGGGAATTCTTAAGGTAGTCTTCTTGTTATATTCCTCAATGATTCAGTGATATATGGAGAAAACATTCATAAAGGAATATTCTTCATTTCCTGCTACTTTATCCAGTACCTCGTCACTAAAGGGGGTGGGAAAGGGTTCATGTACAAAAGAAACATTCATGCTTCTGTAATCCACACAAAATCGTATATCATCCATACATTTCTTGGTTTGTATCATGAAAATACTTATCCATTCAACTTTATCGACAAGAAAAATCAATCCAGTTATGAGCATACTATCAATCACCTTCTTCACTTTCTCTTTGAATCTAGGATTTCACCAATATGGCCTATGCTTGAAAGGTCTTGATTCATAATTTAAATCTATCCTCATCTCCCTTAAATCTCCCTTAATACCTTTTAATTATAAAAATTTTGTAGGAAACAAAACCTCATATTCCTGCAATAGATCCTACATCTTTGTCACATTTTGTTCATCCCAATAGTATCCAATGGATGCTAGCTTAGTATTCTTATTAGTTCCTATAAATTGACTTTCCACAACTTCAAGGGTTTGGTATAGGAACTACTAACAATCTACGATATAGTACTCTTTAACCTCTCTACCCCCTTCGGATTCCTGTAATGTTAGATGCCTAAGTTCCTCAAGGTCAGAAGGATCTTTTGAATCTTTATCAACAATAAGAAATATCATAGGTAGTCAAGGAGAGGATGGGTAAAGATTATGATGAAGGAGATACTCATGTTCAGAATAGACAATAGGAGGATGCATAGTCTTAACTTCATCAACAAAAGGTATTTTCTTAATCTGTTGCAAATCTATAGTGATTTTAGGAGACTTACCTCAGAATAAAAAGTCTTTCCAAAAATGTCATTGAAGTATTCCCCAACAACTATTTTGGCGTAAAGATTCCTCATGTATATAGCAAGAGGCTGTAATTTGTCCCAAGGAATGAATAAATTGATGTACCCACAATTGAGAAGGAATTTGCACAACTTCCCGTACCTGAATATAGTGCACAACATGCTCCCTTGGATCCAAAATCCCCTCATATAATTCCAAAGCTGACTGTTCTGGATTCAACGAAGTAAGGTGTGAAGGGGGGATAAAGAAATACTGGATGGCATGCTTTGCTTCATCCTAGGAAGATAAAGTGTCCTTGTGGGTGGCCCACCATATAGCCGAAGAGGATCTTAACGCCACATCAAGTACAATAATTTTTTGCGTTGGCATGACTTTATCCTCTAAATCAACAAGAAAACTACATGCATTTGAAGTTCGATCGTACAAAGGGTAGTCTATAACCTTTGACCCAATCCACTTGGACACTCTGATAGTTGTGCAAAATCATGAGAAGTTCTTATATATTCCCTGTTTCTAGTTGTCAAAAGAGACCTTGAAATATTCACCTACAGATTGAATATTGTCCCCACTTACTGAGCCATATGTGGTTAGGTTAGTGTAATATAATCACTTCCATGTAGTCAAAGTATAGAGGTGGTCCAATGCATCCCCTCCCATATTCCCCTCTACCAAATTCATATAACGATGACATCAGTGGGGATCTAGTGGTTGCATTACTTTCATACCATCTACTTCAAAGGTCACAAGTTCCTTATTAATGTTGGGATTGTTATATTCTTTGCAGTGAAAGTTGAATTTGAAGAAATGAAAAAAAATTCGAAGGTCGAGGTGGATCGACCAGGTAAATTCAAAGTGGATAGGCGGGCATGTGGAAACTGAGTGAAGACCAAATGGAGGTTTATTTGTAATTGACTGGTAAACCAAATTAGAGTCAACTGTACCAAAATCTCAAGATTCACGAGATTTGTATCAAATGATATATGATGATCTGTAATGGTTTTTGGGCACCTTTATTTAGGGTTTTTTCTACTCTAAAGATTATAAATAAGGCATGTTGTAATGTTGTAAAAACTAACATTTAGAGAAATAATTTTAGATATTGTTTACCATGTATATGTAAGTCTAATTAGCTACATGGTTGTTTTTTGTGTAAAGCAAGAAGGCATGATTTTGATTGTGTCTGTGTAGAGAAAGGTTAGGCATGTAACCTTTTATTTTGAAGGAATAAGACAACAAGAGAAAAAAACACTCAAGGAATGTTGATTTTCCCATTTGGGTTTCCATGGTAAAATATATGTGTGCTATGTGTTTGCTTTGTCATTTACTTTCTTGATTAAATCTTTCTTCCTCTATTCTAGTAGGTTTAGCATGGAATTGTTCCTCATTTCCTAACATATGGTATTAGATATTGGTTTAACAATTAATGACACCATAGCCAATATCTAGTTTAACATAGGAGAATCATTTCATATGACACCACATAAAGAATGGTTCTACAAATATGAACTATACGAAGGAGGATATGTGTTCTTGGGGGATGACTCAATAAAAAATATTTTCGAATGAGGAATAATTGGACTGACACTATAGGATGGGAGGAGTATAACACTTCTAGGTGTGCTACACATTTTTGGGTTTGGAAAGAAACCTGATATATGTCAGCAATATGAGTGATGCAGGGGTGCACACTTTATTTCATAAGGATGCGTGCAAGATGGTCAGAGGAGCGATATTAATAATGAAAGGTGTTCGGATTGGAACCCTATACAAGTTATTATGGAATTTCGAATTGACTGGGTACAATAACATCATTTTTCTTGAAGTTGAATCGAATTCGACTTGAATCGACTCGACTCAGGCTGAGTCAATTCAACCCGACTCAACAAGTCCTCATCAAAATGACTTGACCATGCTATGGCATGAGAGGATGGGACATATTGGAGAAAAATGACTTCTAGATATGCATAACAAGGATATGTTCGAAGATTTTCATGAATGTAATTTAGAAGTCAACTTTTCTGAACATTCTATATATGGAAAACAAAGTTGGGTGAGGTTTCCACCTAGATCAACAAGGGCATATGGGATTCTAGAACTGGTTCATAGTGATGTGTTTGTCCCTATTTTAGTGCTTCACTTGGTGGATCCTTGTATTATGTCTCCTTCATAGATTATTTTTCTAGGAAGACATGGATATATTTCCTGAGGAAGAAAATGAAGGTTTTCGATAAATTCAAAGAATTTAAATCTCTTGTAGAAAACCATACAGATAAGAAATTTAAGGCACTGAGAAATAACAATGGTGGTGAATTACGTGGAAATGAATTTTATTAGTTCTGCAATCAGTGTGGAATAGCACGCCAAAATAACACACCATATACCCCACAACAAAATGGAGTTGCTAAGAGAATGAGCATAATATTGATGGAAAAGGCAAGGAGCATTCTCAGTAGTGCTAGGCTCGCACAAGATTTTTTTGCAGAGGCAGTCGACATTGCAAAATATCTAGTGAATATGTCTCCTTCATAGACACTAGTTGATACAACTCCACATTAGGTATGGCCTGGTAAGAATCTTTCAGTTTCACATCTCAAAATATTTGGTTGTGATGAATTTGTGCACGTTCCCCAGGAAAAGAGGAGTAGGTTGAACAAGAAGGAATTCAAGTGTAATTCCATTTGATACAAATAAGGAATGAAAGGATATAAGCTATGGGATCCTTCCTAAAGGAAAACAATGTATAGTTGAGATGTGGTCTTCAAAAACGTCAGAAGGAATTTTGAGTCTAAAGTGGTGGTTCAAATAGAGAATAATCCAGAGAAGGTGTGGTTTGAACTGAGGAACGAAGAATATGATACATATGAGTCGATTGAATTGAATGAAGAGGTGGAACAATCAATCCTAGTTGTAAGAAGGTCAAAACGAGTAAGAAAAATAATCGAAAGATCTAGTCTTCCTGACTTTTATTTTTCATTTTTGTTAACCTCCACTAACGAAGAGCCCAATTTGGTCGAAGAGGTAGTTGACTCATCAAAGGGAAAAATATGGAGGAACTCCATGGTTGAAGAGATGGAATCCTTGCATAAGAATGAGACATGGGATTTAGTCAAATTACCAAATTGAAGAAAGCCTATTGGTAGAAAGTAGGTATTAAAGAAGAAAATGAATGTCACAGGTCAAGTCAAGAAATTCAAAGCTCGATTGGTAGAAAAAGGATATTCCAAAGTCGAAGGAATCAACTTCAGTGAGATTTTTTCCTCTATTGAAAAATTAACTTGCATTAGAGTGCCAATGTCATTGGTTGTAGCATTTGATATGGAAATAGAACAGATGGATGTAAAGACAATGTCCATACTATTGGATTACTGAGAGGGGGGGGTGAATCAATAATAGAGCAATTTAATCCTTTTTAACCATATAATCCAAGTGTTATATCAATGTATCATTATCATCCAATAAATGCAGAGTAAATAAGCAATGAATAAATGATAAACCATACACATACACAATACACCAGTGTTTTACATGGAAACCTAAAGTGAGAGAAAACAATGGAATTATTTTTCTTATATGCCTTGAAGAATTACATTCATTGGAAGCACCAAATTCCTTTTTTTTCTAGCTGCAACTAGAAGGAGGATCCAACCCCCTATTTTCTCAAGCTACAACTTGAGGGAAGCTCCAACTCCCCAATTCTCTGGCTACAACCAGAAGGAGGCTACAACCCCCTATCTCCGACTACAACTGGAAGGTGGCTACAACCACCTTTCCTTGCCCTATCCAACCTCCCTAACGTATAGGTAGAATGATGGAACCACTATCACACTATCCCTGTGAGATATACTTTTGTAAACCTATACCAATCAACCTACACCAAATAACCCGTACCAATAACATAAACCATGCATCAACCATTAATCAACCTATACCTCAATTTGTACCATAAAAAATTTCATCAACCATGCACCAACCTGTAATCAACCTGTACCATAAACAAGTGCATCAACCATGCACCAACCTATACCTCAACCTGTACCATGAACAAGTGCATCAACCATGCACTAAACCTGTACAAATAACATGTCACAACAAATTTTCCAAACAACCTATCACAACAACCTATCTCATTAATCTTATCAACCAAATCAGATCTACTCACTAGTATCAATCACTAAGACAACTCTCAAATATGTGCATCAACCAATCATAACACAACAACTTATAATCATCACTAAGATCAATATGTACTTCTAATAATACAAGTATGATACATCATCCATAAACCATGTGTCAATAATACTACTAACAAGTGCCTCCAACCATGTACCAAGTATGTACCAATCATGTATAAACTACTCATCAACTATGACTCATCAATATGTACCAACATCATCAACTATACACCTCATGTATGTGCCAACTCATCAATTACTTGTCTCAACCATATACCCGACATGTACCTCAACCAAATTCCCTCATCAATTTCATCATCCAAATATGATTTGTAACTCTGTAATATACCTGGTGTATATGATCACATACCTAGAAACCTCCCTTAACTTTAACAACAAGAGACTAGAATTTTCATCAAACTTTTATTTAGTCTCACATGACTGGTTTTGGATTAGTTAACAACCCTAACTTGAAATAATCATAACTTTGTACCTGTAATGAACAAATCTATGAAGCTGATATACAATTTCTTGTGTGTTTTATGCAATTCAACCAATTGTCACTACTTGGAACCTCTCAGAAAGGGAGTTATAGAAAAAATGACATACCTTGCTGAATTATGGCTTATTCTAGAGAGAGACCTTGTAGAGCATGCCCTGCATGGAATATTTCTTGAATCGATCTTAAAATGTTACAAAGAATAATAAAGACTGTACTCTTACCAAAACATTTAGTATTACCGAATTTGGATCTTTTATGAAGAAGTTATGACATTTGTACTTGAAACACTTGTTTTAAACTAGTTTCAGGACTAGCCACAAACCCTATTTTCCATGGAGTGTAACTCCAAAAATACAACAAACCAGAAGATGAATGTTTTACCAAAGATACTTGGATATGTTTCCTAAATGGAATAGAAATTTCACAGTCTAAATTATTCTATAAAAAACTTTACTGTGGAAATGGTGAGATGACTTATAAATAACATACCTTAGAAAGCATCATCAAAAGAATTTATCCTTCCTTGAATTCTGACCTTCTTTTATTCGCCTTCCCTCATAAATTAGACTTAGATATCCTCTGGTTACCTTAGAAACCTATAGATATTCAATATGCTCAAGTGTTATCTAAGATGAGAGAGCCTTGCCTCTTATTTATACTCTCCAAGTAGTTTCCTTAAAAACATCTTCTAGGTCACTTTGCCCACTTTCCTTATTTTAGGGTTAACCCACTTCTAATTTCTCCAT
>JZKD02S1622897.1:315151-334559 GCA_000966675.3 Picea glauca
AGGGTTAACCCACTTCTAATTTCTCCATTAAATTTATTATTTAAATAATTTATTTTGTATTCAATTTGAATTATATTACACTCATCACTTCACTTTATTATTTACCTTCTAAAATTTCTTAAACCACTTTGACCTTTTGGGGCTTCTAGATGACATATGAGGGTCCTCCAACTTCATAAGGCCATAACTCTCAAACCATGAGGAGTTATGTGTCATTCCACATACCACCAGAAATAGAATGACATGTAATATGCATATATATTAGTATTACCTGAAAATATATCAAAAATCATACCATTATCCATCAAACAAACTTAGGTCCATTACCTAAACATGGGTTCTCCAACTTCTCATGGCCATAACTCTCTAACCCTGAGGAGTTATGTGACATTCCACATACCACCAGAAATATACTGACATGTACTATCCATATAGAATATTCTTACCATCAAATATTTTAAAACTCATACCATTATATATGAAACAACCTTGGTTCCATTACCCAAACCTTTTTGCTATCGGAATTCGCTACTGGACTTTCTCCAAAGGTTGACATCAATCACTAATGGTTGAAATAAATCTAAAATATCACTCTCCAATGGTTGAAATAAATGACAACCAACAATCCATACCAACTATCCATCAACCTAACCCAATTGTCTGACAATCTCCCCCTTTGGCATTGATGAAAACACCAACAATGAGGGAAACACTTAGTCATGATAACATTCATGCTTATACTCTTCATCAATGTTTCTATCTCTCCCCCTTTGACATAAATGGAAAAGGGTATCTCCCTTTGGGGCTTCTCCCCCTTAGTGTACTCTCCTTAGGGTTGCTCCCCCTGTCTATGTGCCTTTGATTTTTCTTTGTTTTTATAAGCCTTTGATTACTCTCTTTCCCTTCATATGAATAATATCTCCCCCTTTGAAAAAGGGTATCACTCTGAAGTCATATCACTCATTCTTCCCTTGTGAAAATAGCTCCCCTTGGAAACATGCCTCTATGCTCTCTCTCCAAGAATTTACCTTTGCATCTGATAAATCTCTCCCCCTATGTCTTATTTATGGTGCTTCCTCGTGTACATATAAAAGATATAAGATAAGCATTCAAAAACATTCATTTTGGAGTAGAAATTGTTACACATAAAAAATACTCACTTTGATAGTGTTGCAAGTGTCGTCATTACAAGGTTCACAAGTGTCTCTTTTTGCTCACAAGTGTCGCAAGTGTTAAAGAAAGCATACTGCCATGATGCCCATGTCATGCCTGTAAATGAAATCAAGAGGACACTTGGCACATGTCAAACACTTGATTTGGAAGAGGAGGAAAGGTTAACTATGCTCATGAACCTTTTTCCATCTGAAAACACTAAAAAAACTAAGTTTTGAAGGAGAGCGCTCCCCTATACCTCTTCTGGGAGTGCTGGCGCCCCCACTTACATTGTCTGGGAGCATTATAAATCTCTGATAGCCCTTATGAGGAGAGCTGGTGTATTTAAGAGTGTTGGTGCTCCCCTAAACACTACTAGGGAGTGCTACAACACTCTGATGGCCCTTTTAAGGAAGTGCTACCTATTATGGGCAGTGGTTAAGTTGTTGAGATGAATGGGGGAAGGATCCTTTCATTCTTGGAAGGTATTTGAGCTCGAATCCCTAGTCTATCCATGATATTATGGTATATCCTCAACTGAAGGAGGAAAATCCTCACCTTCCCCAAGGATATATCAAGTTGTTGAGCCTCTCCAAGGCTATATAAGCAAGCTTTCTCATGGTGAAAGAGGACTGGAAAAGGGAGAATCACACCAAACTTATGATCTTATAAGTGGTGCTGGAACAGAGATATTTTGGAGGCAAGAGACCTATGATATCATAGGGAGAAATCGGTGAAGCTATCATCATTCAAATCGTGGACCTTTTGAGCAAGGGGTAGACAAGGAGGACTTGACGAAACTGTTGCAATTCATCTATGGCTGTAAGAAATGTTTTGTCCTCATTAATATAATTTGCTCGGCCTGTTTCTTTCTAATTCATGTTTAATCTCACATGAATTTGTCTCTTTAGTAGATAGACCTATTTTGGAATAATCTTGATAGAGTAGGAAGTGGTCGTACTTTGTTTGTCTATAGGGCTTATCGAGGAGAGAAATATTGGAGCTCAACTCAGAGCGTGTAGGGACAAACACCGGTAAAAGGTAATTCTTTTCTCCTTCCTCCTCACACACTAGTTCACCTAGATATAAAAGGAAATTAGTGACCATGATAATCACTTTCTATCTTAGAGTTAAGATTCTATCTCTTTGAGGCGATCTACCTGTCCGCAGGGAAATTTTCCTTCAATAGAAACTGGCGACTCCACTGGGGAGAATCAAATCGAAACTTTTGGTTTTGATTTTTCCTCATAAGACCTTGTATTAACCTTTGTGTTCTTAGACCTTTTTCACCCCTTCATATCTGATTGCACTTTCTGATTGACTCTTTACCCTATCGCACTCAGCTTTACTGTCAAAATTTGATCAAAATTTTGGGTTTTTAGACTCTTTTATGAGTTTTTTGAGCCTGGCGCCCCCCTGCCCATGTTAGCAGAGTGCCAACACTCCCTAGAAGTGTTATAAAAAGATTTATAATGCTCCAGTGGCCCTTATACCAGAGAACCAACCCTTTTTTCCCCAAAATCTCTTGAAAATTTGCAATTTTTGAAGGTCCAAACCCCGTTTTATCACTTGCCGGGCTGCTTTGTGACTCAATGATTCTTCCTTTGACCTTTGAAATTCTTCCTCCTAAGAAGTAAACACCTTATTGTTCATATTTTATGTCCTTCTTCATTCTTTTTGAGATTTTGTTGTTGAGAGCTTGAAATCGATCCACTGCTTTTTTCCTCTCCTATCCGACTGAGCGGGAACCTCGGTGAAGGACATCTGAAGTCTGTGACTCTTCTCACTTGGTTTTTTGAAGGTCATTGTTCTTTGAACACTTTGTTTTTGTGTGAATTGTTTGGTTTTTTCATTGTTATTTTTGTTCTCTGTTTGCTTCTTTCTTCAATCACAGCAAGAGGGTGTCTGTTGTGTATGTGAAATTTGATCATGCTTGTCTAAATCTCCTTGATCTGAAAAGGTAGTTGATAGGAGAAGTGTTTGCATTGAATTAGTCATTATTTGCATACAAACAAAAAAGATACATTTTAGTGCTTGATTTCCATATTAGAAGGCGTTTTTGAATTTTTTTATCATTGCATTGGATTCGATTGAGAACCGATTGTTTGAGGATTTTTCATATTAGTGTTTGAAAGTGAAAACGGCTGCTTCTCTTTCCCTTAAATAGGCATTCATTGAAAAGAAATGATTGCTTATCATATTCTATGCATATTTTTGGGTATTGAGTCATCATTTCATCAGTTTCACTTTCGTGCACCCTTTGAGTAAAGAACAGCTCTAAAACGAATGCTAATTAAAAATTATCTAGAACATTTTTCTTTTTAGGATCTTCCACCAACAGTAGACTAGGGTTAGCACTTTGGATTAGGCTGTGAGTACAACTCTCCAAAGTTCTCAAAACAAACATTAGAATCCCGACTTAGGGAGAGTCAAATCCAATTGTCGTATTGTTTTTCTGGGATCCCCCTCTCACCCAGGGGTTACGCACGAGGTTGCATTCGGGTGAGTTACGGAGATTATCCCTCCGTGGTTCAACTGTTTGTAGTGGTCAGATTGTATATTGGGGGTCACTTGGAGGTATACCCATGATTATGTGTGGGAGCCTTTAGGTTTGATTTCGGACTTGTTATCCTACCCATACATTCTAGATCAGACTGTTGACTGTACCCGCCCAGGGAATCACTGCGAATTGGTATCTTTAGTTGCCATAATATTTAGGTACTTACACAAGGTGACGGTGAAGGGAAGTCTCACTGTACCTAGAACAGACATTGGTCAAACACACTCGGGCTCCTTGGAGGGTAAATCCACAATTACTGCATGGAATCTTACACCAAGGTGTAAGTCCATTAAGCAGGTCGCCATTGTAACTGTTCCACCATATCCCAACCCCTTCTCGACTTGATCATGTGACGTTGGATTTCATCACCAACTAGTATGGTCATCGAGAGAATTTTTTGTCTGCTTGGTTGATTCCTAGATTTTATTAGCGCATGCTGTTTCTTTTTCTTAGTTGGCCATAGATTTTCAGTGTGTTATGTTATTCTCCACAATTGAGCCCGTAGATGATAAAGGTCTTCGTCGATCACGTAGGATGCAAGGGCTGCCTCCGGAAGGATATCAACCCTTACCTCCTAACCCTCTAGAAGAAAACCACCATAGAGAGGTAGAAAATCCATCTGACGTCGGAAGAGCTATTTCTCCCCCATTAGATAACTCAGAAGACGCTTTGGGCATGGTTGAAAATCCCACCACACCTGTGTTAGTAACTCCTCTCGAACCACTTTTGGTTCATTTAGACTCCCTTGGGAATGTCATAGATGAAGAAGTCCCACGATTACCAAAGAGGATCTTTACCAAAACGTATATGGGATCCACGGAACCACTCTTTGGTGATGAGTATAGGACTCCTGTTCGTCCTAGCACTGCAGTAGAAACCAATCCTATGCCTACTCATTCTGTATGGAGGACTTCATTGGGATGCGATCTCTATGATCATTTCGAATCTATTCGACAACCCTTTCCTCCTCATGACCCTCCTAGTGAACTAGGACCATCTGGTCAAACCACAAATCACCCAGTCGATCAGGTTATTCACCCTACTACTACACCAACACAAGTCCATCCTAATGTTGGACTCATCACCTCTACTCATCCCCAAAGCACTTCAATTTCTACCTCTATTTCTACAAGTTTTTACTCTACGGCGCCGCATGTTCCACATGATCCTACTAGGACAACTTCTCACCTGAGAATGTAGACCCCTACTAGCCAAACACAACTGGCTGGAGGGAAACCACCATCCAACATGCCTTTTCCTCCTAGAGGACTACCTTTCCATGGCGGGCCTGCCCCTCCCGGGGGACAACCCCCTGTTCATGCTCCTCCTGGAGGGAAACCTCTGTTTGCTAGTCAAACCCTAGTCATACATTCACCACTAGCAGGGGGGCAACCCTCATTTGCTGGAAACCCTTCACAATCCTTGAGAGTATCTTCAGGAGGAACTTTTACTCAACCCCACATTGGGGGGCACTTGTATAATAACCCACTAGGAGGAGTATCCAATCCTATCCCTTCCAGAACATATTACGGGCAATCTTATCTGGGCGGTATCCAAAACACCACCTGAAGTTCTCCAGGACCACAGTCTTATCCTCCTTATGGGCCTCATGTGTATCCACCTCTAGGATCTACTCCTTACCATTCTCAAGGCCAAAATGTTTATCCTCCTCATGAGAAAATAAATCACCCGGCCTATAATGTTTAGAACCCATCGAGTTATGCCCATGTTTCTCATGTACCGTCGAATCCTTCTTACCCTCACCAGCAACAACCGTACGTAGGAGGACCTACTAGTTACAACCATCCACCTAACCCAGTCTATGGTCCTACTGGTGTTCCTATGCCACACCAGTATCATTTGCACATTAATCGACAACTACCTTTCCTTGCGACTCTAGATCTTCCAAATTTGTCTCAGTTAACTAATGATCCTATTTCTCATTCACCGGTTTGGACAGTCATTCCAGCTAAGCTTCCTTCTGATATTCCGAAGTTTGATGGCAACCCTGGTGAAGATTCGAACAACCACGAGATGAATTTCCATTTGTGGTGTTCATCAAACTCCCTCGTGGATGATTTTGTACGTTTGCATCTTTTCCAGCGAACGCTTGCCGGTTCGGCAGGAAAGTGGTATATTGAACTACCATGTGCTTCTTTTCATGATTTCAATTGCCTTGACATGTCTTTCCTCATGCACTTTCAATTGCCTATTCGCTATGAGACAGGTACTGAACTCTTGACCTCCCTTCGTCAAACTAACTCTGTGCATATCTCTGACCATATTCATGAGTGGAGGCAATGATGAAGGATGATCAAGGCAGTCATTCCTGACATGCTCTTGGCAGAATGGTTTACTAAATCACTGTTACCCCTGATCGCTCATGATGTCACTATGGGTGGTGAGGTCACAGAGGAACAAGCCATTTCTCGGGATCAGTACTTAGACTTGGTTTATTCCCAATCTGGTACTTTGTATGATTTGCTTCTGAATGTTACTCGAGCTAATACCAATCCTTCTAAGCCATCATCCTCATCTCATGCAGATGGTGTTATCGGTTCCGTCAAATCCAAATCAACTACACCCTCCTCTACCTCCCCCCAAACTTAGATCTTTGAGGTGAATGTAGTTTAATCTGTCCCTTCACAACAATCCAGAGGTAAGAAGAAGACAAAGAATAAATCAAAAAATAATAATGAACAACCCAAGAATTAAACACCTACTATCGAAAATCAACCACAACGGAAATTGAAATTCCCGTGTATCATTTGTGGTGACGATCACTACACTTGAGATTTTCCACTTCGTAATGAAGTGGCCAAAATGTTCCAAGGGAAGTCACAACCCGCTGTGCTTACTCAACCTTTTATACAGCAACAATCCATGGTTGCTCAAACCCCCTCTCCTGGGGGCAGTTCTAGCGATCCTAATAATGAGGCCTCATCAAGTGCACATATTTATATGTTTAATGGGATTAATTTGACCATTCGCTCTAAGACATACGATACACCAAGTAACCCTAAAAAAGGAAAAGACACTAACGGCGCCGGCACTTTACCGGATCCATCATTATCCTCTTTTAGTCTTCCATTGGTTAATTCTCCATCTGGACCACTTCATATTGAGAAACCCATGTTCGACTCTATATTACGTCCTCCTAAGAGCACTATCCGCAAAGCTACCTTTAATCCTAGTTCACATGCTACCCAAAACTACAACATTGTTGAATATTTGGCTCAAGCACCGTGTGCTATGTCTATGTTAGAAGTTCTATAGAACTGTCCCAGTCAACGTAAAACGCTCTTGACTACTCTTGGCACTGTTGATCCTGAGTCATCCAATCAGATCATGTTTAACCTGGATAATTATACGTCTCGACTCTCCCACCAACTTGCTTTCCAAGTTGATGTTGTTGTTCACAATCAACAAATCCATCGAACTATTCTGGATGAGGGAGCCTCAACTTGTGTCATGTCTTTAGCGTGTTGGAAAGGTTTAAAATCACCAACACTCAACAAATCCCCAACGATGTTACGCACCTTCGATGGGTGAGGTTTTCATCCCCATGGGCTTTTACAGTCCCTGCCCATCCAATTGGGTGGCAAAATTGTTACTGTTGATGTCGAGGTGGTCGATGATCCCCTCGATTACAACTTGTTACTTGGAAGAAGTTGGTTTTATTCTATGATTGCCGTTGCCTCGTCAGTCTTTAGATGTGTACAATTTCCTCACCAGGGAAAAATTGTCACTATTAATCAGTTGGATTTCTGCACGACCGATGCTCGCATTCCCGTTACCAACAATATTCCTTTCTTGGGAGACCACAAGATCATGTATGAAAGCATTGGTGTTGGCTTACTGAAAGATTCTAGCCTCATGGGTACCTTCCCTACACCACTTCCACCGACTACACATCATATTTCTAGCGTCGATATGATTTTGACTGTGGCTTATCAATCTTTGGAATCATCTGACCCCTGGATTGTACCTTGTTCTTTGGAATTCGATGCACTAAGTGACATCATGCCACTTAGTCCATATGAAACATCATACGTTTCTACCCAATCTTCTTCTCCCTCATCAGATGACCAACATATATTGGTTCCTGATGTTTCCTCGAGGCAATCACGGTTGTGGTTCTTTATCATCTGCGATCGACTACATTTCCCCAACTTTTCCTTCAAATGAATCTATTCCAGAAATGTTTCACATTGACAAGTTACCTCGGGATAACAACTGTCACCGATTCTCTTTTCTTCCCCCTTGTAAAGAAATTCGGGCAGATATACCGTCTATCTCCCCTCTTGGTGTTGATTTTTCATCATCTCCCATGCTTTCAACTTCCGACGATTTGGATCCGGTAGTAGACATGGTGATTTATTCAGTAGGATTATTGGAGCTTGATCTCCTTACTGCTATCGCAGCCCTCGATATGTTTCCCTTCTTGAGTGATTATCTTCCATCCAGTGAAGATCTCTTGGAAGCCATGACCGAGTTTTGTGCATTGACCTGGTATCCTTCCAAAGTATTATCCTCTTGGAAGCCCTGATCCGGATGAAACCACGAACATATTTTCTCTTCTCTGTGCCAAGCTCATTAGAAAATGAAATAGAGGCCTTGAGCATAGTTCTTTTCCTGTGTCAAGCTCGTTAAAAAATGAAACAGTCACCTCTCTTGAACCTTCTTTTCATCCACCCTTCTCCTTTTTCTCCTCTCCTAGAGAAATTGGTGATGACCTTAGAGCCGGTGAATGAATTGAAGCTTGGAGTGCATGTCTCCAGCCTTTGCTGATCATTCTGGAGTTAAGCCACTAGCTTTCAAGTTGGGGGCATACCGAGCTTAGTCTTTGTTCTTTCTCGTGCTTGTAAATACATGAGAATGCGTCCGTGTAGACTTTTATCTCTTTTTCGGACCTTTATGGATACACGAAAAAGGACAACATTGGAGTCACCTTTAAGTCCTTTTCAGACTCTCTAAAGATGAAAAGATTAACGAGTGAACTTGCTCTCTTCACGCTCGTTAAAGTATTTGAAGAAAATGATAGTTTATCTCTTTTTTGGTCTCGTCAGACTACTTTACGAAAAAGGAACTGAGAGAGTTCTCTTTTAAGTTTTTTTCTAGACTCTATAATCATGAAAAACCTTCGATTTTTCTGTCTTTTGACTCACTAAAATAAACATCGACAGACCCATGTAGGACCGAACCCTTACTTCTTCCAGTTTCGTTAAACAAAGGAAGAGGAACTTATTGAAGGTGAGTTATATCGAGCATGGGTTACCCTCCTCAAGCTCGTTAAATTAAAAAGAGGTACTCATCTATCTGGATGAGGGAAAATTTGAAAGAAGCAAGCCAAGCAGCCTCTTGAGAACATTACTAAGTAACTCCTAGAGTCGCCCTTGAACATGGCACTGTGTCTTTTGCACGCATTATAATCTGTTGAACCTCTGCACTGAGCCAATCCTTTGAGTTTCTTTCACTCCTCTAGGTCGCCTAACGTAAGTCACAACATCCATTGCATCGTAAATTTTTGGTCCATGTCATGTTTCTACTATTGTGCCTTAGTGTTCAAGGGAAGTATCCCCCTCGAGAGTCAGCCATCACAAATATCTTGTCTCGATACCCATGTCAGTCCATGTTCATTTGATCAACCAATTACATATCTATGTCTGTTTCCTATCGTTGATGGGGGATACATCAAGGCCCTCCTTCGACGAGTCTATTCTTGTTGACTTCAACACATCATCCAGGAACTAGCCTTAGAAAACAGTTAGTACTTTGGGACCTGCATGCCTCAATGGTAGGCCTCCTCACATTTGACAGTGGGTTTACATCATTGACCTCTGATCGAATGATTCCACGGATGTTCAACTTCAGCTCATCCATTCACATTCATTGGAATGTACTAGGGTACCTTGGGAATCATTGACATTAATGGTGATCTCCCTCGCGCTTGTTAACAGTTTACATTATTCACTGGTAATCAAGTGGTTTCTGCCATGTTCAACATCAGGACATCTATTCACATGGTTATATTTGTACTACATCGGGATCGGTAAGAAGACCCTGGGTTGAGTGATCACTTTGATATGTACTTTGCCTAGGTTACAATGGAGTTTCTCTTGAACAATGAAACATATATTGTGACATAGATCCACTTTGTATTGGTCGTGGCTATGTCTTGTCATCTCGTAGATCCACTGTATATTCTTCATGGCTACGATCAGTTCAGTTCATGGGAGTATAGATCCACAGTGTATTTTCAGTGGCCATACCTTTTTATCAATACAATTATGGATCCACAATGTATTTTATGGCAGCCATATCTTGCAAGTCTTGATCACCCAAGCATAGGTATGCATGCCTTAGGTTTGAAACATGTCATAATATTTGTTGGATGTTTTTGTGCAAATTTTGTCAGGTTCTCTGCATCTATGCCCCTTCTTGAAAGTCTACAAAGCATTTTAATTATCAGTTTCTGTCTTCTAACTTCATACTTTGGGGGGAAATCTGTTACACATCAAAAATACTCACTTTGATAGTGTCACAAGTATCGTCATTACAAGGTTCGCAAGTGTCTCCTTTTGCTCACAAGTGTCGTCATTACAAGGTTCGCAAGTGTCCCTTTTTGCTCACAAGTGTCACAAGTGTTAAAGAAAGCATACTGCCATGATTCCCATGTCATGCCTGTAAATGACATCAAGAGGACACTTGGCACATTTCAAACAATTGATTTGTAAGAGGAGGAAAGTTTAACTGGGTTCATGAACCTTTTGCCATCTGAAAACACTCAAAAAACTAAGTTTTGAAGGAGAGTGCTCCCCTATACCTCTTCTGGGAGTGCTGGTGCCCCCCCTTACACTATCTGGGAGTGTTATAAAGCTATGATAGCCCTTCTGAGGCAGCACTGGTGTCTTTAGGAGTGTTATCACTCCCCTAAACACTACTAGGGAGCACTACAATGCTCTGATGGCCCTTTTAAGGGAGCGCTACCTATTATGGGCAGTGGTTAAGTTGTTGAGATGAATGGGGGAAGGATCCTTTCATTCTTGGAAGGAAGTTGAGCTCAAATCCCTAGTCCAGCCATGATCTTAAAGAAGATCCTCAACTAAAAGAGGAAAATCCTCACCTTCCCCAAGGATATCTCAAGTTGTTGATCCTCTCCAAGGCTATATAAGCAAGCTTTCTCATGGTGAAAGAGGACTGGAAAAGGGAGAATCACACCAAACTTATGATATTATAAGTGGTGCTGGAACAGAGATAGTTTTGAGGCAAGAGACCTATGATATCATAGGGAGAAATTGATGAATCTATCATCATTCATATCGTGGACCTTTTGAGCAAGGGGTAGACAAGGAGGACTTGACAAAACTGTTGCAATTCATCTATGGTTGTAAGCAATGTTTTGTCCTCATTAATATAATTTGCTTGGGTTGTTTCTTTCTAATTCATGTTTAATCTCACATGAATTTGTCTCTTTAGTAGATATACCTATTTCAGACTAATATTGATAGAGTAGGAAGTGGTCGTACTTTGTTTGTCTACAGGGCTTATCGAGGAGCGAAAGATTGGAGCTCAAATCGGAGCGTGCAGGGACAAACACTGGTAAAAGGTACTTCTTTTCTGTGTTCTCCTCACACACTAGTTCACCTAGATCTAAAAGGAAATCAGTGACCATGATAAGCACTTTCTGTCTTAGAGTTAAGATTCTAGATCTTTGAGGTGATCTACCTGTCCGTAGGGAGATTTTCCTTCAACAGAAATTACTCCTAGTCTCTAGCGAAGATACTCAAGGGCTTCTCGTGGAAGCGGTTTTGTAAAGATATATGCCACTTGTTATTTTGTTCCCACATATTCAACTCTGATGTTCTTCTCTGCAACCTATTCCTGTAGAAATTGATACTTGATTGGAATGTGCTTCGTGTTGGAGTGCATCATCGAGTTTTTTGAGATACTGATAGCGCTTGTATTATCACAATAGATTGGAATGGGCTCATCATACTCAACTTCTATATCTTTCAAAGTTTGTTTTATCTATGGAACCTGTGTACAACATGTTGATGCTGCAATATACTCTGCCTTGGCTATAGATAAGGATATTGATGTTTGTTTATTGCTTATCCAAGATACTAAAAACTCACCCAAGTAGAACGTTGCTCCATTGGTGCTTCATCGGTCATCAATGCAACCTGCCCAATCTGCATCTATGTAAGAAATAAGTGATAGATCCTTTCCTTTTTGATACCATAATCCAAACTCTTATGTTCCTTTGAGATATCTAAAAATCATCTTCACTACTAATACATGTGATTCATTTGGTGCTGCTTGAAATCATGCCACCTATCCAACTTCCTACATTACATTTGGTCTGGATGTTGTCACATATAGTAAGCTACCATTCATTGACCAGTATTGCCTCTAGTATCTAGACTTTGAATCATCATCTTTTCTCAACTTGCAACTAGTTTGCATAGGAGTGGTAATTGATTTGCAATCTTCCATTCCAAACGTCTTTAGCATTTCTCTGATATACTTAGTTTGAGAAATAAAAATTCCTTGGTTTCCTTAACATATATGAAGACCCAAAAAGAAGGATAGTCCTCCAAGTAATGACATTTCAAATTCATTTTGCACATCCTTTGCAAATTTCTAGCTTAACCTGTCATTAGTACTTCCAAAACAATATCAGGAACATAAATTTCAATTAATAAAATATTACCTTGAGTTACCTTGATGTAGAGGTTGTTGTCTGTGCTTCCTTTCTATAGTTCATAAGGATTTTTTTCATTATTTTTTATGAGCATTACTTTTTTTTGAATGTGAAATGATGTATGCACTGCATGTGTCCAAAAAATATTTGTCAATTTGGAATCCATTAGTATTTTTTGAGCCATTACCTATGTAATTATCATCCATTATGATAATGTTCCTTTGTCTTTGAACCAATCTATGAATCCATTCTCTCATCTACTATCATATATCTATCCAAACCTACTAAGTGTTCTTACGAATCCATCTCTGTCCATACTGTCCAAGACTCTACTTGCGCAATTTTCCATAATGTTGACCCATTTATCACTATACTATCATGAAGTCTTTATTAAGCTATCAAACTGTACTTCTAACTGATTTCTCTGAATATGTCTTCTCAAACTTTGCAAGTTGCTCGAAGGATGGTTCTTTGGTCTGTCATAGCTATTGCATAGACCTCTGTCTAATATTCATATTAATTGGGAGTCTCTAATCTGGATGGCTCAGAACAATTCCTGCTCTAATGTGTATTCATCATCATCTTGATTGGTAGGTTCATCATCATATTCATTGGTAGATTCATTATCTCTCCAAGCTTTGACTTCTTTCTTTTTGTCTGTGGATTCATATTTCACTACAATGACTGAAAGTACAATCTCTTGAACTTGTTCCTTATTTACCTGTCCTTCCTTTCTTTCAGTTATTTTCCAAACCTTTTTGTATCTGGCATCTTTCCTTTTCTATGTAGAATTTTCTTCATCTCGTTTTATTTCCAATCATGCAATATCTGGTACTTGGTATTTGTTCACCTATTCTTCATGTTTTCTTATCCATAATTTCTTATATCTAATATCAGTATTCTCTTTCATGGAATTATCAATCACGCTTCTACAATCACTGGCTATGTGTCCATAGTTATGACATTTGTAACACTCAATGTTACGTGAGACCACATAGGAACTTCTTTCTTGGAAATTTCTTTTATAATCCCTGCAATATGCAACCTTATGTCCAAAGTTAGTAAAATAAAAACAATTACCATAAAATAAATTTACATACCTAGGAGTGAATGATCTTCTTTGTGGCGTAGTCCTTCTGATTTTTTTCCTTGATTGATCATGATAATGATTGAAGCTTCTTTGTGGCTTGAACATGAATGGTATTCCTGAAGATGTATCTTCAATAGTTTTCTTAGATTCTGGTTGACCATGATTCCTTCCTTTGAGTACTTCTACATAACTCTTTCTATTTTCTTCATTCTTCTTTTCTAGCAACCTAGAGTGCTTCTCTTCATTCTCTATAACTGATGTAGATGTTTCTATCTCTTCAACGTTCTTGTTGATATTGAAAATTTTACTTCTCAACGTGACAACTTCTTCTTCAAGATTCTCAACCTCTTCTTCTTTCTTCATTATCTGAGACTTCATGACTTATTTTGTTCTTTTTGCTTCTTCAAGCTGAATTTTTAATGTGATTATTTCTTCTCAAGTCATTTCTCTTCTTGACCAAACTTTGCCTCAAGTTGGTTTAGATAATTAGTTATTTCCTTAAGATGATCTGTTAATATCTTCTCTCTCATTTCTGCTTCTTCCTTCTATTCTGCTATGTTGGTTTCCAAACATTGTTTTTGATATTAAAGATTTTCTTCAATCTTTCTGGCTTCTTCTAGCTGATTTCTTAAGTTCTCGATGACTTGTTGGGGTTCTTAAAAAATGTGAACACTTTCCTTTTGTTTCATCAATTCTTTCTTGAGTGAATTATTTTCTTCTCTTAGTTCATCTAAAGCACTAATCAATTCTTTTTCATAATTGTCTTCATTTTCAATTAGTTTTTCTATCTCATTTCCTTGATGGATTTTTATTTCAAGATGTCCACGTTTTTCACAATTAAAACAAAACAAGATACCTTTGGTGATTATGTACTCTTCATCTTCTGAATCTTCTTGACATGGTGAACATAATTCTTCTTGATTTGTATCTGAATCTTCTTTGACATTTTATGAATCTATGACGGGTGAAGAATATATGTCATGTAACTTATCCCAAAGTTCTTTTGTTGATGAACATTTACCAACATTTTCTCTTACCAGATTAGGTAATCCTTCCCAAATGAAATCCATTGTTATTTTGATATTCTTCCTCAATTCCTTCTTGGCTGCAGTCTTTGCCCTTTTTGAACAATCATATCCTATAACAACTGATAGCCGAATCTATGTTCCTATAAAAATAATTTCATCCTTATGCTCCACATATCATACTGACCATTAAAAATTGATACTCCATTCTCAGAATAATCCATGATCTCCTTCCAACGGTTAAACTATTTCCTGAAGGAACTGGCTCTGATACCAATTGTTGGATTACTGAGAGGGGGGCTGAATCAATAATAGAGAAATTTAATCCTTTTTAACCATATAATACAAGTGTTATATAAATGTATCATTATCATCCAATAAATGTAGAGTAAATAAGAAATCAACAAATGAACAATCATACACATACACAATACACCAGTGTTTTACGTGGAAACCCAAAGTCAGATAAAACCACATAATAATTTTTCTAATATGTCTTGAAGAATTACATTCATTGGAAGCACCAAGTTGATTTGTTTTCCAGCTACAATTGGAAGGAGGCTCCAACCCCCTAGTTTCTCAGGCTACAACTTGAGGGAAGCTCCAACTCCCCAATTCTTTGGCTACAACCAGAAGGAGGCTACAACCCCCTATCTTCTCCGACTACAACCACCTTTCCTTGCCCCATCCAACCACCCTGACATATAAGTAGAATGATGGAACCACTGTCACACTATCCTTGTGAGATATGCTGCTGTAAAACTGTACCAATCAACCTACACCAAATAACATGTACCAATAACCCGAACCATGAATCAACCATGCATCAAACTGTACCTCAACCTGTAATCAAAATGTACCATAAAAAAGTTCATCAACCATGCACCAACCTGTACCAAACAACCTGTAAACAACCTTTACCATAAAGAAGTGCATCAACCATGTACCAACATGTACCTCAACCTGTACCATGAACAAGTGCATCAACCATGCACCAAACGTGTACAAATAACTTGTCACGAAAACTTGTCCAAACAACCTATCACAACAACTTGTCTCATAAATAGTATCAACCAAATCAGATCTACTCACTAATATCAATCACCAAGACAAATCTCAAATATGTGCATCAACCAAGAATAACTCAACAACTCATAATCATCACCAAGATCAATATGTGCTTCTAATGATACAAGTATGCTACATCATCCATAAACCATGTGTCAATAATACTACTAAAAAGTGCCTCCAACCATGTACCAAGTATGTACCAATCATGTATCAACTACTCATCAACTATGAATCATCAATATGTACCAACATCATCAACTATACACCTCAGGTATGTGCCAGCTCATCAATTACTTGTCTCAACCATGTACCCGACATGTACCTCAACCAAATGCCCTCATCAATTTAATCATACAAATCAGATTTGTAAATATGTAATATACCTAGTGTATATTATCACATACATGCAAACCTTCCTTAACTTTAACAACAAGAGACTATCATTTTCATCAAACGTTTCTTTAGTCTCACATGACTAGTTTTGGATTAGTCAACAACCCTAACTTGAAATAATCATAACGTTGTACCTGTAATGAATAAATATATGAAACTTATAAAAAATGTTCTTAAGTGTGGTTTATACAATTCTCCAGGTTTCACTACTTGGAACCTCTTAGAAAAGGATTTATAGAAAAAATGGCATACCTTGTTGAATTTTGGCTTATTCTAGAGAGAGACCTTGTAGAGCATTCCCTGCATGGAATATTTGTTGAATTGATATGAAAATGTTACCAAAAATACTACATACCATAATATAACCAACACATTTTGTCTTACTGAATTTGGATCTGTTATGAATAAGTTATGACATTTTTACCCGAAACACATGTTTTAGACTAGTTTCAAGACTAGCCAGAAACCCTATTTTCCACGGAGTGTAACTCCAAAAATAAAATGACCGACAAGATGAATTTTTTACCATAGATACTTGGATATGTTTCCTCAATGGAATAGAAATTTCACAATCTGAATCATTCTATAAAAAAAAAAAAAAATTTGAAAATGGTGAGATGACTTGTAAATAACATACCTTAGAAAGCATCATCAAAAGAATTTATCCTTCCTTGAATTTTGGCCTTCTTTTCTTCACCTTCCCTCAGAAATTTGGCTTATATATCCTTTGTTTACCTCAGACACCTATATATATTCAATATTCTCAAGTGTGATATAAAATTAGAGAGCCTTGCCTCTTATTTATACTCTTCAAGTAGCTTCCTTACAAACATCTTCTAGGTCACTTTGCCCACTTTCCTTATTTTAGGGTTAACCCACTTCTAATTTCTCCATTAAATTTATTATTTAAATAATTTATTTTTTATTCAGTTTGAATTATATTACACTCATCACTTCACTTTATTATTTACCTTCTAAAATTTCTTAAACCATTTTGACTACTTTGACCTTTTGGGGCTTCTAGATGACATATGAGGGTCCTCCAACTTCGTAGGGCCATAAATCTCAAACCGTGAGGAGTTATGTGACGTTCCACATACCACTAGAAATGGAATTAAATTTAGTATCCATATAGAATAGTATTACCGGAAAATATATCAAAACACATACCATTATCCATCAAACAAACTTGGGTCCATTACCCAAACCTGGGTTCTCCAACTGGTCATGGCCATAACTCTCTAACCATGAGGATCAATTATGTGACGTTCCACATACCACCAGAAATGGAATGACATGTACTATCCATATATAATAGTATTTCCTTAAAATTTATTAAAGCACACACCATTATACATGAAACAACCTGGCTCCATTATCCAAACCTTTGTGCTACTGAAATTCGCTACCAGACTTTCTCCAGGGGTTGAGATCAATCACTAAGGGTTGACATCAATCTAAAATATCACTCTCTAATGGTTGAAATCAATGACAAAAAACAATCCATACCAACTATCCATCAACCTAAGCCAATTTTCTGACACCTACACGATGCCCTGGAAGAAGAAATATACATGAAACAACCTGCAGGATTTGTAGTAAGGAGAAAGAAATATTTGGTGTGCAAATTGAAAATATCCATTAGTGGTCTAAACCAATCACCCGTGACGTGGTACCAAATTTTTGACACATACATCATTAGTTTGGGATTTTTTGGAAGAAAAACTAATCACTGCATATATTCCACAGAAGAAGGTGAGAGTTTCATGTATGTAGAATTATATGTTAATGACATGTTGTTGATTGGAAACAACATGAATGAAATAAAGGACGTGAAGAAGAATCTGTCCTCCAAGTTCAACATGAAGAATATTGGTGCAACAAAACTCATTTTGGGAATGAATATCAAGAGAGATTGAGTAGCTAGAAATCTCTGGTTGAACTAGAAAAAGTATATTGAAACAATATTGAAACGTTTCAACATGCAGGATTACAAACCTGTGAAGGTGTCAATTCCTGTGGGAGCAAGGATAATTGTTGAATATTTCCCAAGAAAATAGGAGGAAATAGAGGACACAACATGTGTTCCCTATGCAAGTTTTATTGGTATTCTAATGTATGTGATGATCTGGACTCAACCAGACATTTCCCTTGCAGTGGGAGTGTTGAATAGATACATGTAGACACCTATAAAGGAGCATTGGCCAATTGTCAAGAGAGTATTTAGGTATTTGTGTGGAATAAAATACTATGCTATATGCTATCAAGGAAAACCTAGAGGTGACAATGAATTGAATGTACATTTCTTTGTTGATGATGACTGGGCTAGAGATCTGGATCATCAAAGGTGGACCAGTGGATATATTTTCAAGATGTTCGGTGGAGAAATCAGTTGGATTGTTACACACCAAAATGTCACACTTGAGTGTCACACCCTAAGTCGCAAGTGTCACAAAGTGATGTCTGCACCTTGTTAAGTGTCATGTGAATTTTTGCAAGTGTCGTATTCACCTTACCTAGTGTCACATTCATTTTTCAAAGTGTCGCAACCCATTGAAACCATGAAACATATGACATAAAAAACACACCTTTTTCTTGGAAAATTTGACCAAATTTGGGAATTTATGAAGGGTGGTTCTGCCATGGCCATGTTGGGGGAGTACTACTTCATAGGGTGGTTCCCCCTTTCCATGTTAGAGGAGCGCCACGTTATAGGATGGTTCCCTATGTTCAACTCTGGAGGAGCACCAATCTTGTTAGAGGGAATCATGGGATCCTCCACCTCTTTCTAAGGGCCATATCTCTTGGGATGAGATTGGTTGTGTTCAATCCCTATGCTATGGCTTCATATTAGGATTAGATCCCATGCTTAAGGATCCATATCCTCAACCATATATTCATTTTCTCATGGTCGTTTCACCTCTTAAATCTAATATATTGAAGGTATTTCCAAGGTGAAGGGGGAACAATTCAAGTATCAAACCTTTGATTCTATAGGAATCATTGAGATTTTGATGTCAAGATTCATTCAAGGGCTGGACAAGGAGATCTTGGAGAATATTTTTGCACTGTCAAGCATATTTTGTAAGTTCCTTCTTTGAATTTCCAATTAATGATAACTTGGCCTATTCCCTTCAAGTTCATGTGTTCTACATTTGCTTGTCTATTGTCATTTTAGTCTTCACAGATAGATCTTCTTTGTCTAATCATATAGAGTAGGAGGAAGAGTCCCTTTGCTAGTCTTTGCAGGACTTTGTTTGCATTGAGGAGTTTGGATATCAAGCCTAAGGATTGGTGTAGTGTCCCCAAGGCTGAGCCCCGTTACAGATCATGTTATATGAAAAGAATTGTAAATATGTTCTATAGGCTGGTGAGCCAAGTTTTGTATAAGTTGTAGGCTTATGAGTTTT
>JZKD02S1622897.1:361172-372487 GCA_000966675.3 Picea glauca
ACGGGCCCATACATGCCCACATGTTCAATCTAGGATAGTTTCAAGATTTTCTAGATTACATCACCATAGGGAGTTAAAGGATAGTAATGGACCCACATGTCCACATGCTAGCTTCTTAGGAATTTTGAATTACGCAAGGTTGTACCAAAGACATCTAGCTAATTAGGTAATCACACTCTTGTAAGGACCAAGCGAAGTCCACATGCAGCAAGGTAACATCTAATTCACTAAAACTTCGCACACTTTAACTCACACACAAAATTGACTTATCACTCACATAGCTTCTTCTCAAAATGTGGAGGTCTAAGTAAGTTTCCTCCCAAGGGATTCCGAAAATACCCCATCGTTTCTTGATAGGACTATCCACTCCCATTTTTTCAACGAGGTTGGTTTGCACCCCCAACCTCACAAAACAACTACATATAAAACCTTTCTAAAAACTCACTAAGTTTTTCTCCACAGGAGGTGCCAAAAGAAATTTTTTTAGTCTAGGTAGGATTTCGGGGATAGGCATCCAAATAACACCCCGTTATCTGGTTCTCACATTGTCAAAACATAGAGGTTGTCAAATAGGGAACTTAAAATCCTCCAAGTCAAGTGTTCCAATCACCATAAGGCACAGAGATACCCGTGAAGGGTTGAAGGCCGAGGTCCGATTGTTCTGTGCATCCCCCTTTGAGGCACCCACCTCTTGGATGGGATCTAGCCCATGACCCATTTCTTAGGTCGAAAATCTAAATTCTGCACTTTGATCGAGGTACCTAGTGACCAAATATAGGACATCTACCCAGGTGTCAATTGTGGGTTGCAATTGCACCTTGATTGGATTTTGTGTGGCTATTGGGAAATATCACCATCTCTTTCGGGATATGCCCCCTTTACCCCTCATTATAACCAATTATTTCATCCTTCACTAGTTTCTCTTTCGGTGACTTCAAACCCCACCATTGAGTACTATTGGAAGGTCCAGTGCTATTCGAGAGGAAGGACGTTACGTCTTCTAGGACATGAGCATTTGCTTTCTTTTTTGATTCCCCCATGCGGAAAAAACGCACTTAACCACATATATGTGTCTTTTTTGTTTTATGTATGAAGCAGATCTGGTTACAGTTTGATTTGGATATATATATTGTGTAAACATTCAACGCAAAGGCTCTTGTTTTTATATTTCTCTCACCACTTTTTGCACATATTCACGCAACTAGTCTGACATCATAGGGGAACCACAGAACCCTCGTCGTTCACGACACTTGCTCAACCTCCCTCCTATCTTAGCGGGAGTATCTGGTCATGTCCACTCATCAACACCTCCTTCACACACTCCTGTGAGTGCTACTATCATAGGATTAGCCTTGCTTGGTTCTACATTACTTGGGTCAACTTCCCAAGGTGATCCGCTCACTCGCTCTCCTTTGCATCGAAGCGGGGGACCTACTTCCTCTCAAGGAGGGAGAACCAACCCACCTAGTCCCCATCAAGGGTCAGGTTCACAACACACTATGGTCAGGGCTAATCCTCCCCCCCCACTACAAATGCCATATTTGGCCTCTCTCAACATACCGGATCTCACCAAACTCACTATTGATCCTATATTGCATGACGCCACATGGCCTGCAATGCCAACAAAACTTCCTTAAGACATACCAAAGTTTGAAGGAAAGGTGAGGGATGACCCCACCAACCATGTCATGACCTTTCATCTATGGTTTTCTTCCAATAGCATTATGGATGATTCCATCAGACTGCGATTATTTCAACACACACTCACTAGCCCATCAACCAAATGGTATGTCGAAGAAAAATCAGGGTCCCATGCGACCTTTGAGTCATTGGCCAAAGCATTCTTGACCTTCTTCAAATTACCCATCCGCCACAACAATGGTCTATAACTACTGTCTAACTTCAAACAAACCTCAGCCACACACATTGTTGACCACATTCATGAGTGGCGTAGGAGACATAGTTTGTGCAAAGCAGAAACCACCAAGCAACAATGTCTTGACTGCTTTCTTAGATCACTTGTCTCTCTCCTTGGAAAGGATGTAGCTTCCACCTTTCCTCAATCTGAAGAGGAAGCCATCAGTAAGGCCCAATAGTATGACCTCATCTATGCACAGTCAGGGTACTTATACATGGTACTTCTTGATCTTCCAAAACCTGTGCCATTTGGCCATGAAAAACCTGGTATGTCTCACTCAGTAGATGGACTAATCGGTGCCACCACACACCATGGTCCACAACCCCAACCACCACCAATGTATGGAACACCTCAATACCCGTCGGAATATGGGGGCACTTCTTATTACCCCCAACCCCCTTATCAATAGCCATACCCTGTTGCTATACCTCCACCCATTAGTGGACCACCACCAGCACCTCCCATACATCCACCTATTCCCACGAACAGTGGTACTCCCTCAAAATCAGCTTATAGTACTAGTGAAATCACTATGCCTTCCTATATACCTTATGGATCAATACCACCACAAAATCCATATTTCTCGTTTCTTGGTCCTCCACAACCCATGGCTCCCCCACATCCTCATGCGGGGGTAAATTTTGTTCAACCTTCTCCTGCTCAACAATACCAAAATTTTGAACAATTGAACACATCCAATCCAACTCATCCATTGAACAATGCCAAGAAGAAAGGAAGAAATAGGAATAACAACAACCCAGGTCAAGGCGGGAATCAACCCCCATAGCACCAACCCATTGGGGGCAACCAAAACCAAGGGAACCAAAACCCCCAAGGGGGCAATAACAATAAATGCCAAGGGATAAATAATGTTAAAACCATCTTCCCTTGTGCCCTTTGTGGTGATTTCATCCATTACACTCCTCATTGCCCCTAGATCCCTGATTTCAAATGGTTGAAAGACTCGGGTGCTCTTCCCCATTCTCCTGCACAACCTGCCCCTCAGTAGGCACCACAACAATAGGTGCAACAACCCCCTCCCGTCGTGCTACAAAATCCTATTCCACATCAAGGTGTGATAAACACCCAACAGGATACACAGCACCCCCCACCTCGGGTGGGCCAATACCACAACCCCAACCATCCAGCAGAGCGAACAATCCTCCTCACCAGTGAGGAAGAAATCCTTCTGCAAACCCGTAACTGTCAGTATCATGCACCCACTAAGTCTCCTCCCATCACTTCAGAAATGAATCCTACACCGGCGAGACCCTCGTTGGTGATCCCTCGCCCTTCCGTTGAGCCACCACTATGCATCCCTTACATCCCCTTGCGCAGGAATGTCCATAACCCACAGGCTAGGGCAGCTCACAACTATAGTTTGGTAGACGACTTAGCACAATCCCCGGCTGCCATGTCAGTCTTGGAAGTCCTCCAGACTTGTCCCACTCAGCGGAAATCATTACTTTCTACCTTGGGGGAAGTCGACCCTATAGATACTCGACTCATCACCTTTGATCTTGACAATGGAGAACCTCATCTTCCCACCTTGATCACTTTTCAAATACCAGTGAAAATACGGAACATTACAGTTCATCGATGTATCATCGATGAAGGTGCATCTACGTGCATCATGTCCAAAACAGTATGGAAAAAACTTGGTTCCCTGGAACTCATCCCCTCTACCATCACATTATGAGATTATGACGGACGACCATCCTCTCCCAAAGGGCTCTTCCAAAACGTCCCCGTTGAACTCGGGGGAAATACTGTTCTCATCGACATCGAAGTTATCGATGTCCTGCTCGACTATAATATCCTGTTCGGTCGTAGCTACATGTACGCTATGAAGGCAGTGGCACCTTCCGTCTTTTGGACGATGATGTTCCCTCACAATGGGAAGATCGTGACCATCGACCAAGTCTCACATTATGAGCCTAACCCATCTGCCAACCTTGATAACATTCTTCCTCTCATTCACACCAACCAAGACGCATATCCACTCGTCGAGATGGGTCCTAGGATTTTTAAAGATCCATCCTTGTTAGGAACATACCATGGAGCACCACCACTCCTTCATCATACTAATCAAGTATGTGTCATCTCATCTAATGGAACTCACACAGAGAATGCTATTCCTCCTCAGGAGGCTTCAGTCATTCCTAACATCCCAATAGTCGTAGAACCACTCCCTATGAATCCTCCTACGCACTCGTCGACCCCCACAATCCAAGAATCCACATCCCCTTAGGGGCATAGTCCCGTTTGGGAGACAATTTCCAAATCCCTCACTCAAATTACCTTCTTTTACCCTCCACCAGGTATAGAATCTTTTCAGGTAGCCACCACGCTCACACTACCCAATATGGTGTTAGATATCCTATTTTGGTACTTACACCCACCAGAGATGGTCCCTCGACCATCCCTTCCCCCACAAGAAGGAATCCCCATGACGATTCCTGTCCTTACCCCCACTAACCCCATACTAACTAACCCCCCTGCTATAGCTGGGGGCAAGAGGAAGAAGAAGGATCCCACCGCTCCACTTCCTTCACACATCCCACCACCTTGCACACTATGTGAAAAAGAGGGCCACCAAACCAACAACTGTCCATCACTACCTGAATTACAGAATTTGATCCCCCCCAATCACACTCCCACAACACCCATCACTACTGCTAGTCCCACTATTACCACCAACCCTTTCAGTAGTAAAGGGTTGAGGACCAAATATTCTTGTGCTATATGCTTAGAGTATGGCCATTACACCCATCATTGCCCAACACTATTGTGCTTTCGGAAGACATTAGCGGTTGTACGCCAGAACTTCCAGAACAACCCACACCCTGCTACGTCCTCTTCAAATATCACTGACATTCGCTATGTCACCACTTCAGTCAATGAACATATGAGATGCCCTTTCTCTCTTTGCAATTCATTAGCTCATTTTACATACTAGTGTCCTATGATCCTTGAATACAGGAAATGTAAATTGACCCTGCCTCACCAACCTGTAGAGACGATACTTGATATTACCTCGTAAGTTGAGGATCTTCATGTCATTTCTTCCAAGCCCGAGGAACTCCCAATGCCTCCATGGTTCTTAAATGATGTTTATGAGGATTTACCCCACAACCCCCCCAACTCTCCTGCTCATTCCCCTACAGACGCTCTCCACCCAACCACCACGGGTACCCCTCAGTACTTCAATATATGGTTTATGCCGAGTGAACCCTCACCATCTCCTAGCATTGCTCCCTCTACTTCTCCATCAGGGGGAAACCACACTGTCACCGAGATCACTCCTCACGATCCCTTATATTCCCGCCATTTCCAATGTGACAAGGAAATACTGGAAGAGCTACACCACCCGGACTCTCCCTGAGACACACTACATCACCGTGCCCTCTTCTTTCCATAGGAATCCTTCATGCCTCCTAACCAAAACCCCATTTACACGATCGAAACCAAAGATTTTATCTCGTCAGGGCCTATAGATTGGTTCAACAAACCCATTCCTGCCCCTGACGCTTTTGAAGAAGGTAATATGTCCAACATTTCCCCCACCATCAAAATTGACATTTCCATTAAAAAAGGCATCGTCGAAGAAATCATCATTAGAGCTGCTTGCACTCCTCAGGAAATCACTGCATATAAAGCCCACTTCCAAGAATATAGGGATATTTTCGTCTGGTCATACACAAAAATGCCTAGCCTCAATCCCTCTATTGTCGAGCATCGCATTGACACCTGGCCCGACATCACACCAGTTCGCCAGAAACAACGACTGCTACACCCATCTAAAGCCGTGGCTATCAAAGCCGAAATTGACAAATTACGTGCTGCCGAGTTTATTTACCCCATCGCTTATACTTTCTGGGTTTCTAACCCTATACCCATCGACACAAAATAGGGCACTATCCGCGTTTGCACAGACTTTCATGATCTCAATAATGCATGTCCAAAAGACAACTTTCCAATGCCTTTCATCGATCAAATTATCGACGACTGCGCCAACCACAAGGCTCTCTCCTTTATGGACAGATTCTTTGGCTATAAACAAATTCAAATCCACCCAGATGATCAGTATAAAACCGCAGTCATTACCCCGTGGGGTACTTTTGCATATCGTGTCATGCCTTTCAGCTTAAAAAATGTTGGCGCAACTTTCCAGTAGGTGATGACATACATCTTTCATGATCTAGCTGAAATCATCCTCGCCTACCTGGACGACCTCATAGCTCGATCCAAGAAATGCACCCAACATCTCGATGATTTACAAATCATCTTTCAATGGTGTCGCAAGTACAACATCCACTTGAATCCTCTCAAGTGTGTGATCTGCATCACCGCAGGGTGCCTTCTCGGTTTTATCGTTTCCCAAAGCGGTATTACCGTGGACCCCCTCAAAGTCAAATCTATCACCAAAATTCCACCTCATCGGAATTTACGACAACTTCAGAGTCTATAGGGCAAAGCTAACTTTCTTATATGCTTTGTTCCCGATTACGCCATACACGCACATGGTTTCCTTCGCTTACTACGTCATGACATCCCTTTTCACTGGGACGAATATGCCCAACAATCATTTGACGATCTTAAAACAGCACTTTCAAATGCACCTTTAATTAGTGCACCTGACTATAATCGCGACTACATCCTCTATGTATCAGCATCATCTGTATCAGTAGCCGACGTCCTCGTCCAGCTCGGAGATGAAAATCGTGAACACGTCATTTACTACATTAGTAAGAACCTCTCAGAACCACCCTTGAAGTATAAACACGAAGAGAAACTTGCTCTTGCAGTTGTCCTTGCAGTCCAGAAAATGTGCCATTACATTTTTCTTTGCACCACCAAGGTCATCGCAGATTCCAACCCTATGTAGTACTTGCTCAATCGTCACCAGGTTCATGGCAAATTCGCTCAATGGATCATCATCCTTCAGGAGTACGACCTCGAGTTTTCAACACCTAAGAGTAAGAAGTCCCTCATTCTCGCTGAACTTGTCATGGCCCTCCCCTCTGACAACACCAGTGCCCCCATCAATACCGACTTTCTCGACGAACATCTCTTTTATATCACTTTGGATGATCCTTGGTACGGAGACCTCCTCATCTACCTCTGAATTCAAAATTTTGGTAACCACCTTTCATGCGATGATCGACGATGTATTCACCATCAGGCCCCCCGCTATCTCCTCATTGGAGACATCCTATACCAGCGGGGCATTGACACCATTCTTCGTCATTGTCTAACTATTGATGAGGCCAACAGAGTCTTAAACAACTGCCACAGTGGTGCATGTGGGGGCCATCTTTCAGGTATATCCACTGCTCAAAAGATTATCCGAGCTGGTTACTTTTGGCCTACCCTATTTCATGATTGCATTCATACCGTGAAATAATGTGAGCAATGTCATCTCTATGCCAACAAAGCCCAAGCTCCCCCGACTCTTCTTCACCCTGTCATTACTGTCGGCCCTTTTTTTAAATGGGGCATCGAATTTATGACTTGTAATCCCCCCTCTAGCAATGGTCACAAATACATTGTTGTCGTCGTTGATTACTTCACCAAATGGGCCGAAGCTATGCCCACTTTCAACAACACCGCTGACACTGCAATGCGTTTTTTCTTTAACCACATCATATCTCATTTTGGAGTACCACTCCAACTCGTTTTCGACCATGGGAAACACTTCGAGAATGATATCTTTGTTGAACTCTCATCTCGGTTAGGCTTCTCTCATGAGTTTGCCTCAACATAATACCCTCAATCAAATGGACAGGTCGAGGCAGTTAACAAAGTCCTCAAGACCATGTTACAGTGCACAGTTAATAAACATAAAATGACAGTGAAGACCTCTACTGGTTTCACACCATTCCATTTAGTCCATGGGGTTGAGGCAACTCTTCCCATCGAGTGCAAAATTCCCACCTTACGCACTGCAACTGAGATATTACCTGACACTGCTCCAATGGAATAGCGCTTGCTGAAATTGGATTCTCTGGATGAAGATCATTGATCTTCCTTACAGAACAATGAGGTAGCTAAAAAATGATCCAAGGCTACCTTTGATCACCATGTCAACCTTTGATCATTCCGCGAAGGCGACCTTGTCCTGGCTTATGATATCGCTCATGATACCTTTGGCCATGGAAAATTTGAATCACTTTGGCATGACCCTTACATTATCCAACATTGCCTCACCAAAGGGGCATATATCCTGTCCTCTCTTGAAGGCCTCTCTCTTAAGGAACCCATCAAAGGGTTGTATCTCAAGAAATTTTATGCTTAAAAGTAGTCATTCTACTTTAGGTTATTTATTTTCTAGTGTTTTTAATCTTTTTTCCTCCCCTCTCGTCTAAACTATCCTTTGTGATATTGACAGATGCTTCCTCCACCAACCTACCACATTGGTTATGCCAACGGCGCCAACCGTTGGATGCAAAATCTTTCTTCGGCTGCTTGGGCTCTCTACACCCCCTCACATGAAATGCTACATTCAAGCGGCATATGTTTCGGTCCAGCAACCAGCAACCAAGCCGAATACACTGCAGTCATTGGCCTCCTGGATGATGCCCAACATCATCATATTCGTCACCTTAGCGTCTTCCTCGACTCTCAACTAGTCATTCTCCAGCTCAACAATGTTTAGCGTGTATGCAATATGTGCCTCTTTCACAAATACCTTCAGGTTAGGATTTTATCTCGACATTTTGATTCCATTACATTTACAAATATTCCAAGACAATTGAATCAAAAAATAGATCAAATAGCTAACATGGTGTTAGATTGGCATATATCACATCAAGCTACACATACATAAACATCTCACAAATACTGTCACAGCATATATATAGAATAGACATCATCAAAATCATCAGCAAAAAACACATGTAGACAACATCAGGATCTCAAAATATGTATACTCATATATATAAAGGCCCATCAGGCCATCCAAATGTTTACATACAAAAATACATGTATCCGCAGGCCAATGTAGCGCCTCAGTACAAAAACTGGGCTCACCAGCCTATATACAACAAAAACAAAAATGAACATCATACACCACTCAGGGTGCCTCTATCACACCACCACCTGCTCCTCCCTCAGGAGGAGGTGGTGGCCTACCACCACCTACCCCAGGTGGTGGTGGAACACCCAGAGGACCCTCTTGCCCCGATGGCAGGAGTCCACTCATCATCGCCGCAAGAACTGCTTCTCGCCCCACTATGGCCCGCCATGGTGGAAGAACCCCCACACACTACTCCAGGAAGATCTCGTCCTGGATACATGTCCACATGCCCTCAGGCACATCTTGTAGCACCGTATCCAGATGATGGCGTATGTCATCAAAATCCACTTCGGCCACCGCCGGAGGAGCATGTGATGGCCCCACACCAAGGTCATCGAACCAATGCCTCCTTGCTGCCCTCTCGGACTCTGTTGGCCACCCCGTGGCATCCTCCCACCGACGTCTCTCTCCATGAGGCATTCTCTCCATCTCTCGATGAGCTGGCACTCTCTACATCTCCACCTCCCACCCGTGAGGTGCCACATCTGCACATGCAAAAAACAACAACAAAATATAGTATCAACATCTATATCATATACATATGGACTGCTATCTCACAAAACCATATACATCAAAACATGCACACCAATACTAAACATACCTCGATGGTCAAAAGTCTCCCCTGGAGGTAGCACCATGTCCGGGTTCCCCCGGAAGTCAACCCCAGCATAGGGGTACCGAAGTATAACCTGCAGAATCTGTCGCCATATCCCCGAGCCAAAGTTGGAGATGTCCAGCTTGAAATTACTGAAGAATTTCTCAGCCTGGCAACCAGCTTGCCTGTCAAGGGACAAAAATGGTCGAAAAGTTGCAAGGTAGATGATGTCCCATGGACATTACTATTCCAATCTTGCACAGTGAACTCATGCGACAGAGGGTTGCCTGCAAAGATGTTGAAACCCCGCTGGTATGATCTCTTGATGATTATCAAGCGTTTCGTTACTTGTGAAGGAAGGTACGGGTTTATTTTTTTATTCCACCTGCGTTTATTAATGGTTTTCATGGGTTTTGAACTAAGTATGCCTCACTATCTGCACCGAAGTTTGTTCAAAATGGCTAAATGATATAAGTGTAGCCAGGCTGACACTAGTCTCTTCCATGTTGGGTTGATCAAAATGGTTTTAGTTTACGAATTAGGGTTACGCTGTGATTCTTGGCATGATTTTCTCAGCCGTAATGGTTTTAGAGAGTCTAACCCTCCACAGGTAGATAAGCCCATGGTGACTGAGAGAAAACCTGCCCCTGTGCCTTATAATGTTTTATTACCTAGACCTAAGCCCAAGTCACCTACGAGTTTGCCTAAGGATGTGCCAAAACTAACCGAAGTTGCTAAATCTACAACCCAAAAGACTAGAGCGAAGACTGGTGTTAATACTCGAGGCAAGAAAAATGCAAGATTGATCTCTCGCATGGCGAGGAACAAATCTAAGCTTCCTGTCAAAACAGAGCCTATCGTGGTTAGCGAGGACTCTGATTTAGACATTGAATGATTTCTCGCCGAAGAGTATCCTTACTCTGAGGGATTGTGTGGCAAACCTACTCATGATTACGTCAAGAACCTACCTCCTTGTCTGCGGGATAACCCTGACTTTCCTGGTATTGAACCACTCCATGAAACCCTCGGGGAATCATCAAAACCCCCTTCTGTTCAACTTGTTGCTACACCTTGCGATCAATGTGGGTTATGGGTTGAAAGATACTACTTGGATGTACCTACGTTGCAATCCAGGATCTACGATTTGGAAAACCAAGTGGCAAAGCTCACTAGTCAGAATGAAAAGGTGCAACCTTCCGACAAGAAGCAACGAACCACGGGTTCAATCCTGTTCAAAAACGTCGAGTCTGCCACTGCAATTATCAATTCAAAATTGACATAAGTCCCAGCAGCTGTGATGGTATATTTTTCTCATTTATATTACTTTCTTTGTACATATTTTGCCTGCTTTGTTACATAAGCATGCTTCGTTGTATATAATGTTTGTTTTATTTTTGGTTATCATTTAAAATTCGATTGGATTTGGTTTTGATTCGATAGATCATCGAATATATATGATTGTTTAAAATTAGCTCGATGTTCTGTTGATAATACAAGTTGTTAATATTTTTAAAAATAGTCTGTTGTTGGTATCCCGAATTTTTAATACAGTCAATGGTATAATTCGAATTGGTTATGATATGAGTATGATTGATAGATGGGTTAACTATTTCAATTTCCTTCGACCAAATTTCATACTTTTCTGTTGATACATAACCGAATCGCAACTGATTTGATTCTCATTGATTGCAACTTATTCGAATTGGATTCTGATTAAGGTTACG
>JZKD02S1622897.1:409535-432766 GCA_000966675.3 Picea glauca
GCACCGCAATTGAGCTATTACCTGACACTGCTCCAATGGAGCAGCGCTTGCTGAACTTGGAGTCTCTGGATGAAGATCGTTGATATTCCTTACAGAACAACGAGGTAGCTAAAAACCCATCCAAGGCTACCTTTGATCACCATGTCAACCTTCAATCATTCCGTGAAGGAGACCTCGTCCTGGCTTATGATATCGCTCACGATACCATTGGACATGGAAAATTCGAATCACTTTGGCATGGCCCTTACATTATCCAACATTGCCTCACCAAAGGCGCATACATCCTAGCCTCCCCTGAAGGCCTCTCTCTCAAGGAACCCGTCAATGGGTTGTATTTCAAGAAATTTTATGCTTAAAAGTAGTCATTCTACTTTAGGTTATTTCTTTTTCTAGCGTTTTTTTAATCTTTTTTTTCTCCTCCCCTCTCATATAAACTATCCTTTGTGCTATTGACAGATGCTTCCTCCACCAGCCTACCGCATCGGTTACACCGACGATGCCAACCGTTGGACACAAAATCTCGCTTCGGCTGGTTGGGCTCTCTAAACCCCCTTACATGAAATGCTCCATTCAAGCGGCATATGTTTGGGGTCAGCAACCAACAACCAATCCGAATACACTGCGGTCATTAGCCTCCTGGACAACGCCCAACATCATCATATTCGTCACCTTAGCGTCTTCCTGAACTCTCAACTAGTCATTCTCCAGCTCAACAATGTGTACCCCATATGCGATCCGTGCCTCTTTCACAAATACCTACAGGTTAGGCTTTTATCTCGACATTTTGATTCCATTACATTTACACATATTCCAAGACAATTGAATCAAATAACAGATCAAATAGCTAACATGGTGTTAGATTGGTATATATCACATCAAGCTACACATACATAAACATATCACAAAAACCTGTCACGGCATATATATAGAATGGACGTCCTCAAAACAACAGCAAAAAACATGTAGACAACATCAGGATCTTAAATATGTATACTCATGTATATATAAAGTCCCATCGGGCCATTCGAATGTTTACATACAAAAATACATGTATCCATAGACCAATGTAGCACCTTGGTACAAAAAATGGGCTCACCAGCCTATATACAACAAAAAAGATATACATAATGCACCACTCATGGTGCGTCTATCGCCCCACCACCTTCCCCTCCCTCGGGTGGTGGCGGACCACCACCACCTGCCTCAGGTGGTGGTGGTCCACCCCCTACAGGACCCTCTTGCCTCGACGGTATGCATCCACTCGTCAAAGCAGCAAGCACTACTGCTCCTCGCACTATGGCCCGCCATGGTGGTGGTACCCCCACACACTACTCCAGTAAACTCTCATCCTAGATGCGTGTCCACATGCCCTCAGGCACATCCTGTAAAACCGTCTCCAGATGACAGCGTATGTCATCAAAATCCACTTCGGCCACCACCGGAGGAACGTGTGATCACCTCGCACCCGGGTCATCAAACCGACGCCTCCTCGCTGCCCTCTCTGGATCAGCCGGTCACCTCGCGGTATCCTCCTGTCGACGTCTCTCTCCCCGCGGCAGTCTCTCCAGCTCCCAACGAGCCAGCGCTCTCTGTAACTCTACCTCTGGCCTGCGAGGTGCCACATCTGCACATACAAACAAACAATAGATAGTATCAGTATCTATATCATACACATATAGACGACTATCTCAAAAAATACACAACCATATATATCTACATCCTCAATCAACATACCTCGATGATCAAAAACCTCCCCAGGAGGTAACACCATATCTGGATCATCCCGGAAGTCCACCTCGACATGAGGGTACTGCAAAATCACCTGCGACATCTACCGCCATACCTGCGCTGCCTCGGTCGAAAAGAAGTGGCCCCCTTCGCCACCACCATGGAGAAGAAATACAGTCGACCACCACCTCAACTGCAGCTCTCGTGCCCCAGGCACACTCAAAAGGATCCTCAGGCGCAACATCGACACCCTCTCTAGAAACCAGGCCACTAGGATGGACCCGAATGCAAACTCCCCTGCACCAGTAGACTGACAGTGGTCCAACTACGCCACCATCTATGCATGCAGCGTCATCCCCCAAGCGAAACGCTCATCGGCCAACACTCTCTCCAGCACCAACAGCTAGCCACCACTAATCCACTGGGTCGCCAGTGACCCATATACCCACACAATCATTGCTTCTATACATCGATGCACTAGGGAATCTATAGCCAATATACTCACCACCATCCCAGACATAAAGTCCCGACCTTAACAATATCTCTAGCCTATATCGGCAAGCAAAGTAGTCCTAGGCAGCACCGGCTCCGCCGGTAGGGGAGTTCTCCGAAAGGGGATCCCAGTCAAGAAATATACATCCCCCACCACAGTGAAGGGGATCTCCTCTCCTCGCACGAGGAAGCAGTGCAGCTCCGAACTCCACATCTGGATCAGGAACTATAATAGGTACTCCTGTGACCGTATCAATGAGCACTCAAAGAACTTTAGCAACCCACAGGTTGCCAAAGTCACACACACACCGGGCTCCTCAATGGCCATGGCATCTCGCAACTGGGCCCAGTATCTCTCTCATCACTGCACTGGCATCATCACCACCATTCATCTGCAGACAACATAGAGTCCTATGTCAGCTCAAGCAACCATCCAAACATCAAAAGACTCATTTTTTTTACACCCCAACCTTGCCTCCTAGGCACGATTTTCTTACCCACAGGTGCGCACACATGCGCACCTGTTCACTACACACATGCGCCCTCATGTGCACCTATTCACTTCACACATGCGCACCTATTTGTATCATAGGCGCATCCCTATGCGTGCCTGTTCACTATACAGGCGCGCCGAGGTGCGCGCCTGTTCAACCCACAAGTGTGCACGAGTGCGTTCCTGTTCAACTCACAGGCGCGCCCTTCGAGCGTGCCATAAACCCTCTCTACCATGCTCCCATGCACATATATCCAGTGGGCATGTGTGCATGCATGCGTGCCTATCACCGAATCGCCCGTGCATGTAGGGCCCACACCCCCTAAATACCCCTGTACGACCCTTCGTACAACCCTTGCCCACAAATTGAAAACCTATTTCTATGCAGGATGATCAGACCACTAACCTGATACTCAAAGATTCTCAATCGGCTGCCTAGTCCTCCCCGAATCTCCCAATCTCCTCTGAAAACTGCTCGTCTAGTCACTATTGCAGCAGGTACAAATGAGGTGGCAATGTGGGCCCTACAACTATATATAGGCCTTTTTCCAAACTTCCACTCACCATTCCGGGAGCCCAAGGTGTCCATTTTTCAAACCATCTTTAGCCACGAGATCAGCATCCCATCACCTACATCATAGTAGTTCCTGGGCCTCTTTTCATCCTGAGCCCCCGGGGCACCTTTTTTATCCATGGTCAGGTACGCATGCACATATTTCACGCTTATCATTCAATACATGCTCATGTCTTCGATTCTTTTCAGATATTGTTCACTTCGGGTATTTGGTTTTCATATGTGCAAGTATTTGATCATCATACATCGACACAACCCCTTCAGGTATATACTCAGCACTGGCATGTAGTCTTTCCCACTGTCTCGCATTTACATTTCCAGTCATACCCTCTGATATTGGCCTCTAGGATCCCCATTCCCGGCTCTACAGTACCCACGCCTCCATTTTGCATCTTCGGTACTGTTACCTGGTAGCATTCTTACCCACATGAGTTGTCCCATTCATAGCACCTTTTGCCACTTTTTGACACTCATGTTGTTTTTCATCACCCTTTAGGGATTGGAGTCCCGATAGTCTTTCATCATGCCGCGAATCAGCCACATGCTTCTTCTCCTCATTTTGCTAGCTTTCCCACATGGACTCCCAGATTATCTCTTTACGGTTCTATTTTTTTACCTGCACTCCATAGTATCATGAACCCTCCATTTCCTCCACAATCAGTTTGCCCATCTGCGAACCTACCTTCATTTCACCTACCTCATACAGAAACCCACCAATGGGGCCCCCACCCTTCATCATTTTTCCAAGCAAATTCTTCCCTACATGGGCCCCCCATATCACACTGGGGCACTCGTTTCTGTATTTGTACATTTCCCCCCAAATTATTCATTATTTATTGTACAAATGCCTTTATTTCCAGTCATTACCTTATCTTTTTGTCGTCACCTTTGGAAACTTGCTTCCTTCTTTTTTGGCCAAACGCAACCCATGTCACCCTTGGTTGGAGCATTACTTATCATCTACCCTTGTCGACATCGTCCATATCTTCAGAGTACCCCACAGGTCACTTACCTCTACCCTCTGAATTTGTTCACCTTGTCCCACCTCTGGCACAACGTATCACCGGTCTTGTCGTCCCCTTGACACTTGACCTCGTTACACGGTTGCGACCACTTTTTATCTCATACATTCTCCAACCAAGGGTATTCTTGAGTCTTCCCACTTCTTGAATTTGTCCATGTACCTCTGCCACTTTCTCAACTCAGTAGATTTCCTGAATCCCTTTGCTTCTGGGAGTCGCGTTCCCCTTTTGTCGACATCAGCACAATTTTCCAGAAGAGGGACAGTATCTTGATTCTCATTATCCATCCAATGAGAGATCTTGGATGGCACGGGGAGAAACATCATTGCTCCCTCCTGTCGTTGACCCCCTGTAACATTCGACACCAACACTTTCTCATGTTACGGTGGGTCTTACTTCGCGACTATTGCAGTTAGTTCTTTTATATTTCCGAATACCTATGAACTTGGCAGGGCTATCAATGCCCACATCATCACTGCTACTTATTACCGCGATCAATGCCTACTATTTAGAGCATGTTCATTTGCAGACTTGTCTTCTGCCTCTATCATGACCGCCCCCGAGGGCACTCCAGCTGTCTACACCAACACTTCAATCATCTTTTTTCAGAGTTACCTGACACGAGCATGGGGCATGCCCGCCTCGTTTGTACACAATTTTCTATTTTATACACCTCATGGAAGATCGGGTCCTACCAGTTCCTTTTTTTCTCCAAAGGATCTCTCTGAATGATCCCACTATTTCTCTATCTTACAAACAACATTCTCAGTAGAAGAAAAATTGATGGATTTTGGCTATACGTATGCTCCTAACCTCATCCATCAGGGGGCATCTGTTATCACTGAAATTTCATCCGCACATGGTTACAAGAACTCAGCATCGTCAAATAGTAATGAAGTCATTCATGGCCCTGAATTAATTTCAAAGTATTCAAAAAAGGGAAAAACACTATACAAAGTAGTGAAAAATTGAAGAGCGCTTTGCATACATTGGGCACATACACGCATGCGCAGAACAGGAACATAGAAAGCGCGCATATGCGCACGATGCACGACTGTTAGCACAAAAAGTTGCGCACCTTCTAAATGACACATTTATGAATGTGGTCGGCCTCCCAACCACTTATGGTTCATCTCCCAAGCCGATTTGACCTCCAAATCCGGGATGGATCCGAATGGTGGGCTGGTCAAAGACCTAAAAATGCCCTAAATGGCCTCTTTTCACACTACAAAGAAGTTGAACAAAAGCCCAAAGCAATGCTATAAAAATCCATGAATTCACCTCATTTTCTCAAGGAATTCAAAGTAATGTTATGCTGCCTATATTGTTTTAAGGACTCCATCCTTGACAAGAGCACATTGGCACCATTACATTAGGCAATCCATATCACCATTGAGTGGATTTGCAAAGAGTTCTTTCGTCACCATTTTCATGTTCTTTGTTGTAAGAAGAGCTACTAGTGAGGGTCCAAGAGCCTTCCCTTGGAGGAAGAAGGGACTCATAGTCCCCTTTTCTTATTGGTTCTTTTTTTCCATCAATAGATCAACCTCAAAACATTGGTGACATGGGTCTTTTTGTTCTTGTTATCTCTATGTCCCTATTCTTATGATTTTAGTTTTTATTAGTTTAATTCTTAATTATTGTTTTGTTTTTCTTTCTCTAACTCTTTCCTCTACAACTGTCCTACTTAGCAGACCCAATTGAGCTTGCAAGCACCTCTTATTTGCTCACCAAGGTGACAAAAGAGGTGCAACAGCTGGTAAAGGCCAAGGGTCAACCCTATTGAATAAGGAAAACACCAATTCCTTTCCCTAAAGCATCACATTCCAAGACAAAGGTCTTTGTGAAATCAGGAAGGGCCAGGACTGGAGTGGTGCACATGGCCATCTTCAAGGTTTGAAAATCTTGAGCAGCATATGGAGTCCAAGTGAAAGAGTTCTTTTTTAGGAGAGCAATCAAAGGTGTTGCAATCTTTCCATAATTCTTAACAAACTTGTGATAATAACCTATTAATCTCAAAAATCTATGCAAGCTTTTGAGAGTCTTTGGGTGAGGCCAGTCTTGCATAGCTTCAATCTTTTAAGGATCCACCCTGATGTCGTCTTTGCCAACCAGATGACCCAAGTAATCTATTTATGAGGTGCCAAAAGCGCATTTAGACTATTTCAGGAAAAGTTGGTGCTGAGAGAGTAGATGGAGAACTTGATCCACATGAGAAAGATTTTTTGTCCAGGTCTTGCTATAGATGAGGATATCATCAAAGAAAACTAAGACAAAATGACATAGAAAAGGACGAAAGACATGATTCATGAGGCTTTGGAAGGTGGAGGGGGCATTACACAAGCCAAAAGGCATGACCAAAAACTCATAGTAGCCCTCATGAGTTCTAAAGGTAGTCTTGGGAATGTCTACCTCTTTCATACGTATCCGGTGGTAGCTCAAACGAAGATCAAGTTTAGTAAAGAATTGGGTGCCACTCGATTCATCCAAGAGGTCATCAATGATAGGAATGGGAAATTTTTCTTTAATGGTAAGTTTGTTGAGGGCATTGAAGTCAAGACACATTTTCCAGGAACCTTGTTTCTTCAGGACCATGACCATAAGAGAAGAGTAGGGGCTTGTACTAGGGTGGATAACACTTGCATTAAGGAGTTCCTGGCCCATTTTCTCAATTTCATTTTTTTGGGAAAAGGGGTGACGATACAGATGGATATTGGGAGGAAGGATTTTGGGTACAAGGGGAATGGAATGATCATGAACACCACATGAAGGAGGGATTCCTTGGGGAGTGGAAAGGACCACTTGATGTTTAGAAAGGATGGCTTGGAGGTCTTGTGGAACTGAGGGTGTTTCAATTGCTTGTATGGAATGGATTTGAGAAATAACACCATAATGACCCCTTTTGAGCAAATTTTCCATGCGATGGGAACTTATGATCTCAGGCGAACCATCAGTGATGCCTTGGAACTTATATTGGTGGCCCTCCTGATCAAATTGCATGGTTAATTCCTTAAAATCCATGAGAATGGGACCCAAATTCCTTAGCCAGTCTGCACCCAACACAATGTCATAACCACCCATGTCGATAGAAAATATATGAGATTTCAGGTGGTAGTCACCAATTTGGAGACGCACATTTTCACAACGCCCTCCAAATTCCATGGAACCACCATTGGTAATCATGATTTGGAAATTATTGATGGCATGGATGTAGCAATGAGTTTCTTAGGCAATGCGGAAATGAATAAAATTATGGGTACTTCCACTATCAACCAGAATGATGACCTTCCAATGTTTGATGTAACTGATTAGCTTGAGGGTTTGGGGAGCGGAGAAGCCAGTGAGGATATTGAGGGAAATGATCGGTTATACTTTGGGAGGGGTTATGTTGGGGGTTTCAGGTGACTCAGACACAAGGGGAGTTTCAATATCCTCTTTCGAAATATCTTCGGAGATGGCCATAAACAAATTTTTTTCCTTACACTTGTGGCCTGGGAAATATTTGTCATCACAATTATAACAAAGACCTTTGAGTTGGCATTCATCCATTTCAGCCTTGGTCAATTTTTGGATCTTTAGTGGATCAGAGGGAGTAGTGGGATTTATTTTTTTAGGGCGAGGGATAAAGGAGGGTTTCTGGTTTTGAGATGATACAACCTGTTGTGCTTCTTTAGCTCTTTTAGTAGCCTCCACCCAACTCTGAGACCAAGCCATGAGGACATGGGCCTGAATATCATCCTTGAGGCCAATGATAAAAAATTCTTATAAAAAGGCATCATACATGCCCTTTGTCCAAAAATCCATGCGCTCAAAGGTAGCTACAAAGTGTGTCCAAGCAATACGCCCTTGACGAGAAGTTTTTCTCCATTGCCACCATTGCCAATGTTATTGATCTATATGGAGAACACCATACTGGAGTTTGGCCAAGTCATCTGTAATGTCGTATAAAGAGAAATAATGTTCCATTTGGGTTACCAAACCAGTGGAGTCCGAGTCATCAAATTTGGTCACATCCACCCACGAAAGGCGTAGGTCACGTTTAAAGTGGTGGTTCTGAAAGTTATGGGAATGAGAGGAATGGTCACTATTATCACTGAAATTTCATCCGCACATGGTTACAAGAACTCAGCATCGTCAAACAGTAATGAAGTCATTCATGGCCCTGAATTAATCTCACAGCATTCAAAAAAGGGAAAAACTATATAAACTAGTGAAAAATTGAAGAGCGCTTTACAAAAGTTGGGTGTGCGCGCACATGCGCGGAACAAAAATGTAGAGTGCGCGCATACGCGCACGATGCATGGTTGTTAGTGCAAAAAGCCACGCACCTGCTAAACGACACATTTATGAATATGTTCGGCCTCCCAACCTCTTATGGTTCAGCTCCCAAGATTATTTGACCTCCAAATCCAGGCTGGATCTGAATGGTGGGCTGGTCAAAGACCTAATAATGCCCTAAATGGCCTCTTTTCACACTACAAAGCAGTTTCACAATAACCCAATGAAATGCTATAAAAATCCATGAATGCACCTCATTTTCTCAAGGAATTCAAAGTAATGTTATGTTGCCTATATTGTTTTAAGGACTCCATCCTTGACAAGAACACATTGGCACCATTTCATTGAGCAATCCACCTCTCCATTGAGTGGATTTGCAAAGAGTTCTTTCACCACCATTTTCATTTTCTTTGTTGTAAGGAGAGCAATATTGTGAGGGTCCAAGAGCCTTCCCTTAGAGGAAGAAGGGACTCATAGTCCCCTTTATTCTTGGTTCTTTGATTTCATCAATAGATCAGCCTAAAAACATTGGTGACATGGGACTTTTTTTTTTGTTATCTCTATGTCCCTATGCTTATGATTTTAGTTTGTATTAGTTTAATTCTTGCTTATAGTTTTGTTTTTCTTTCTCTAACTCTTTCCTCTACAGCTGTCCTGCTCAGCAAGACCCAACTGGGCATGCAAGCACCTCTTATTTGCTCACCAAGGTGACGAAAAAGGTGCAACAGATTGGCGACTTCACTGGGGAAAGGTATCAAATTACTACCTCATTTGGGCTTATTTTTCTCTTCTTTTAGTTTGTTTAACTTGCAGGTGCACTAACCGGCCTAGGCCAACTTTCTAACCATCCAATTCAAAGGAGAATTGAGAGAAATCCATCCGGATTTTTCTTTCTCGGCCGCTTGTCACCAGTGCGTGGGTATTCTACCCCACAAACATGCATCGTGCGTGCATGCGCTTAAGCGATAGCCTTTCTCTGCACGCATGCACTTTTAGACTCATCTTTGTTCGCGCGCCTGCGCTCTGTGCACCTTTGTCTTCACTAAGAGCCGTGCATTTGACCAAAATTTTACATTGTAAGTTGTTGGGATGTGGGGAAGGCCAATTGCCTTCTTAAAAATGATGTCAAGCATGCTCTAAAAACTGCACCACACTTAGTCCCCTCATCATATAAAGGGGTTAGTCAAACACACATAGGCACCTAGGAGGATAAAAATCAATTTCCCTTCTTTTCTTTTTGCCACATGGATGGCTTGTTTTGACTTGTAATATAAGGTGGAAGTAATTTTTAATCACATCTAACTTAGATTGGGACTAGAATTTGAATTACAATCGCTTAGTATGCTCTTCTCTCGCACCTTCAAGCGACCTTGAGAATCAGAAAAAGATTGTGAAACAATTTCATCTCCCTTAACAAAGTTTAAAAACCTTTAGGAGAGGACAATGACCCTTCTTGGGACCCCTCTTAGTTTTCTTTCTTCAAACACATCTTAATATTGTAATGGGCCCATACATGCCCACGTGCTACAAATATAGGATAGTGTTTGGAATTTTTCTTTCTTAGATCAAAACACTAGGGAAGTTTAAAGGTTTGAAATGGGCCCATACATGCCCACATGTTCAATCTAGGATAGTTTCAAGCTTTTCTTAGATTACATCACAATAGGGAGTTAAAGGATAGTAATGGACCCACATGTCCACATGCTAGCTTCCTAGGGCTTTTGAATTACGCAAGGTTGTACCAAAGGCATTTAGTTAATTAGGTAATCAAACTCTTGTAAGGACCAAGCAAAGTCCACATGTAGCAAGGTGACATCTAATTCACTAAAAATTGGCACACTTTCACTCACACACAAAAGTCACTTATCACACACATAGCTTCTGCTTGAAACGTGGAGGTCAAAGTAAGTTTCCTCCAAAGGGATTCCGAAAATACCCCATCTTTTCTTGACGAGACTATCCACTCCCATTTTTAAATCAATGAGGTTGGTTCACACCCCCAACCTCCCAAAGCAACTACATCTAAAATCTTTCTAAAAAACTCACTAATTTTTCCTCCACAGGAGGTGCCAAAATAATTTTTTTAGTATAGGTAGGATTTCGGGGATAGGCATCCAAATAACTCCCCGTTATCTGGTTCTCACATTGTCAAACATAGAGGTTGTCAAATAGGGAACTTAAAATCCTCCAATTCAAGTGTTCCAATCACCATAAGGCAGGAAGATACCCGTGAAGGGTTGAAGGCCGAGGTCCATTTGTTCTATGTGTCCCCCCTCGAGGCACCCACCTCTTGGATGGGATCTAGCCCGTGACCCATTTCTTAGGCCGAAAATCTAAATGTCTCACTTTGACCGAGGTACCTAGCGACCAAATTTAGGACATCTACCCAGGTGGCAATTATGGGCTGCAATTGGACCTTGATTGGATTTTGTGTGGCTATTGGAAAATATCTCCAGCTCTTTTGGGATATGCCCCCTTTATCCCTCATTATAACCGATTATTTCATCCTTCACTAGTTTCTCTTCCGGTGACTTCAGACCTCACTGTTGAGTACTATTGGAAGGTCCAGTGCTATTTGAGAGGAAGGACGTTACATCTTCTAGGACACGAGTGTTTTCTTTCTTTTGATTCCCCCACGTGAACAAAACCCATTTACCCACATATATGCTTCTTTCTCATTTTATGTATGATGCACATCTGATTACAGTTTGATTTGGATATATATATTGTGTAAACATTCAACGCAAAGGCCCTTGTTTCCGTATTTCTCTCACCACTTTTTGTACATATTCACACAGCTAAGTCTAACATCATAGGGGAACCACAGGACCCCTGTCGTTCATGATTCTCGCTCAACCTCCCTCCTATATTAGGGGGAGTATCTGGTCATGCCCGCTCATCGACACCTCCTTCACACACTCCTGTGAGTGCTACTATCTTAGGATCAACTTTGCTTGGTTCTACATTACTTGGGTCTACTTCCCAAGGTCATATGTTCACTCGCTCTCCTTTACACGGAAGTGGGGGACCCACTTCCTCTCAAGTAGGGAGCACCAACCCACCTAGTCCCCATCAAGGGTCAGGTTCACAACACACTATGGCCGGAGCTAACCCTCCCCCCCCCACTACAAATTCCATATTTGGCCTCTCTCAACATACCGGATCTCACCAAACTCACCAATGATCCTATATTACATGATCCCACATGGCCTGCAATGCCAACAAAACTCCCTTCAGACATACCAAATTTTGAAGGAAAGGCAGGGGATGACCCTGCCAATCATGTCATGACCTTTCATATTTGGTGCTCTTCCAATAACATTATGGATGATTCCATCAGACTGCGATTATTTCAACGCACACTCACTGGCCCATCAACTAAATGGTATGTCGAAGAAAAATCAGGGTCCCACTCGACCTTTGAGTCATTGGCCAAAGATTTCTTGACCTTCTTCCAATTACCCATCTGCCATGACAATGGTATAGAACTACTATCTAACTTCAAAAAAACCTCATCCACACACATCGCTGACCACATTCATGAGTGGCATAGGTGACATAGTTTGTGCACAGCAGAAACCACCAAGCAACAATGTCTCAACTAGTTTCTTAGATCACTTGTCTCTCTCCTTGGAAAGGATGTATCTTCCACCTTCCCTTAATCCGAAGAGGAATCCATCAGTAAGGCCCAATAGTATGACTTCGTCTATGCACAGTCAAGATACTTATACACGGTACTTCCTGATCTTCCAAAACCCATGCCATTTGGCCAAGACAAACCTGGGATTTCTCACTCAGCGGACGGACTAATCGGTGCCACCACACACCATGGTCCGCAACCCCAACCACCACCGATGTATGGAACACCTCAATACCCACTAGCATACAGGTGCACTTCTTATTACCCCCAACCCCCTTATCAACAACCATACCCTGTTGCTATACCTCCACCCATTAGTGGACCACCACTGACACCTCCCATACATCCACCTATTCCCAAAAATAGTGGTACTCCCTCAACATCAGCTTATAGTACTAGGGAAAGCACTACGCCTTCCTATATACCTTATGGATCGGTACCACCACAAAACCCATACTTCCCATTTCCTGGTCCTCCACAACCCATGGCTCCCCCACATCCACATGCAGGGGTAAATTTTGTTCAACCTTCTACTGCTCAACAATACCAAAGTTTTGAACAGGTGAATACAACCAACCCAACTCACCCATTGAGCAATGCCAAGAATAAAGGATGGAACCAGAATAATAACAACCCAGGTCAAGGCAGGAATCAACCCCCACAACACCAACCCACTGGGGGCAACCAGAACCAAGGGATCGAAAACCCCCAAGGGGGCAATAATAAACACCAAGGGAGAAATAATGTTAAAACCATATTCCCTTGTTCCCTTTGTGGTGATTTCGGTCATTACACTCACCATTTCCCCCAGATCACTGATTTTAAATGGTTGAAAGACTCTAGTAGTCTTCCCCATTCTCCTGCACAACCTGCCCCTCAACAGGCACCACAACAATACGTGCAACAACCCCCTCCCACCATGCTGCAAAATCCTATTCCACATCAAGGTGTGATAAACACCCAACAGGACATACATCATCCCCCACCTCAAGGGGGACAATACCTCAACCCCAAAAATCCAGCAGAGCATACAATTCTCCTCACCAGTGAAGAAGAAATCCTTCTGCAAATGCGTAATCGTCAGTATCATACACCCACTGAGTCTACTCCCATCTCTCCAGAGACAAACCCTACACCAATGGGACCCCCATTGGTGATCCCTCGCCCTTCCGTCGAACCACCGCTATGCATCCCTCGCATCCCCTTGCGCAGGAATGTCAACAACCCACAGGCTAGGGCATCTCATAACTATAGCTTGGTAGACAACTTAGCGCAATCCCTAGCTGCCATGTCAGTCTTGGAAGTCCTCCAGACTTGTCCTACCTAGCGTAAATCACTACTTTCCACATTGGGGGAAGTCGACCCTACCGATACTCGACTCATCACCTTTGATCTTGACAACGGAAAACCTCATCTTCCCACCTTGATCACTTTTCAAATACCAATAAAAATTCAGAACATCACAGTTCATCGATGTATCATCGATGAAGGTGCATCTACATGCATTATGTCCAAAATAGTATGGCAGAAAATTGGTTCCCCAGAGCTCATACCCTCTGCCATCACATTACGAGCTTATGATGGATGACCATCCTCTGCTGAAGGGCTCTTTCAAAATGTCCCCGTTGAACTCGGGCGCAAGACTATTCTCATTGACATCGAAGTTATCAATGCCCCGCTCGATTATAATATCTTGTTCGGTCGTAGCTACATGTACGTTATGAAGGCAGTGGCATCTTCCATATTTCATACAATGATGTTCCCCCACAATGGGAAGATCGTGACCATCGACCAAGTCTCACATTATGAGCCTAACCCATCTGCCAACCTCAATAACATTCTTCCCCTCATCCACACAAACCAAGACGCATATACACTCGTCGAGATGGGTCCTGGTATTTTTAAAGATCCATCCTTGTTAGGAATGTACCATGGATCACCACCACTCCTTCATCCTACTAATCAAGTGTGCATCATCTCATCTAACAGAACTCACACAGAGGATGCTCTTCCTCCTCAGGAGGCTTTCGTCATTCTTGACGTCCCACTAGTCGCAGAACCACTCCCGTTGTATCCTCCTGCACACTCGTCGACCCCAACAGTCCATGAATCCACATCCCCTCAGGGGCATAGTACCGTTTGGGAGATAGTTCCCCAACCCCTCACTCAAATTCCCTTCTTTTACCTTCCACCTGGTATAGAAGCTTTTCAGGTAGCCGCAACGCTCACACTACCCCATATGGTGTTAGCAATCCCAGTGTGGTATTTACACCCTCCTAAGATGGTCCCTCGACCATCCCTTCCCCCACAGGAAGGCCTCCCCATGACTATTCCCGTCCTTACCCCCACCACCCCCCCACTCACTAACCTCCGGGCTACAGCTGGGGGCAGGAGAAAGAAGAAAGAGCCCACCACTCCACTTCCTCCATGCCTCCCACCACCTTGTGCACTATGTGAGAAAGAGGGCCACCAAACCAACAATTGTCCATCACTACCTAAATTATTGAATTTTATCCCCCTCAATCAAACACCCACAACACCTGCCACTACTACTAGTCCCACCACTATCACCCACCCTTCCAATAGTAAAGGGTTAAGGACCAAATATGCTTGTTCTATATGTTCAGAATATGGCCATTACACCCATCATTGCCCAGCACTGCCATGCTTTCGGCAGACATTAGCGGCTATACGCCAAAACTTCTAGAAAAACCCCCATCCTACTATGACCTCGTCAACAAATATCATTGACATTCGCTATGTCACCACTTCAGTCAATGAACGTATGAGATGCCCTTTCTCTCTCTGTAATTCATTAGCTCATTTTTCATATCAGTGTCCTATGATCCTGGAATATAGGCAACGTCAATTGACCCTGCTTCACCGACCCGCAGAGGTGATAGTTAACATTACCTCATCACTAGAGGATCTTCAGGTCATTTCTCCCAAACCTGAGGCACTCCCAACGCCTCCATGGTTCTTCAATGACGTCTCTGAGGATTTACCCTGCAACCCCCCCAACTCTCTCGCTCATTCCACTATGGACATTCTCCACCCAACCACCACGGGTACCCCTCGGTACTTCAATATATGGTTTATGACGAGTGAACCCACACCATCTCCTAACCATGCTCCCCCTATTTCTTCACCAGGGGGAAAAAATCCAACCATGGTCACCAAGATCACTCCTCATGACCCCTTGTACTCCTGACGTTTCCACTGCGATGACGAAATACTAGAAGAGCTAAACCACCCAGACTCTCCTTGGGATGCGCTACACCACCGCGCACTCTTCTCTCCACAAGACACCTCCATGCCTCCTAACCAAAACCCCATTTACGCAGTCGAAACCAAGGATTTTATCCCATCAAGACCTATCGATTGGTTCAATAATACCATTCCATCTCCTGATAAGTTTGAAGAAGGTAATATGGCCAACATTCCCCCCACCATCAAAATCGACATTTCCATTAAAAATGGCATCGTTGAAGAAATCATCATTGGAGCTTCTTGCACTCCTCAGGAAATCGACGCATATAAATCCCTCTTCCAGGAATATAGGGATATTTTTGCCGGGTCATACACAAAAATGCCTGGCCTCGATCCTTCTATTATCGAACATCGTATCGAAACCTAGCCCGAAATCACACCAATTCACCAAAAATAACGACTGCTACACCCATCCAAAGCCGTGGCTATCAAAGCCGAAATTGACAAATTGCGTGCAACCGGGTTTATTTACCCCATCGCTTACACTTCATGGGTTTCCAACCCTGTACCCATTGACAAAAAACAAGGCACTATCTGCGTTTTCACAGACTTTCACGATCTCAATAACACATGTCCCAAAGACAACTTTCTACTGCCTTTCATCGATCAGAATATCAATGACTATGCCAGCCACGAGGCTCTCTCCTTTATGGACGGATTCTCTGGCTATAACCAAATTAAAATCCACCCAGCCAATCAGTATAAAACTACATTCACTAGCCCATGGGGTACCTTTGCATATTGTGTCATGCCTTTTAGCTTAAAAAATGCTGGCGCAACTTTCCAGCGGGCGATGACATACATCTTCCACGATCTGGCTAAAATCATCCTTGCCTACTTGGACGACCTCACAACTCGATCCAAGAAATGTACCCAGCATCTCGATGATTTACGAATCATCTTTCAACGGTGTCGTCAATACAACATCCGCTTGAATCCTCTCAAGTGTGTGTTCTGCGTCACCGCAGGGTGCCTTCTCGGCTTTATTGTTTCCCAAAGCGGTATTACCGTGGACCCCCTCAAAGTCCAAGCTATCACCGAAATTCCACCTCCCCGGAATTTACGGCAACTTCGGAGTCTTGGCAAAGCTAACTTTCTTCGATGATTTGTCCCAAATTATGCCATATGCGCACATGGTTTCCTTCACTTACTACGTCATGACATCCCTTTTCATTGGGACGACTATGCCCAACAGTCATTTGACGATCTTAAAGCAGCGCTTTCAAATGACCCTTTAATTAGTGCACCTGACTATAATCGTGACTACATCCTCTACGTATCAGCATCAGCTGTATCAGTGGTCAGCATCCTCATCCAGCTGAGAGATGACAATCATGAACACGTTATTTATTACGTTAGTAAGAACCTCTCAGGACCACCCTTGAAGTATAAACACAAAGAGAAACTTGCTCTTGCAGTTGTCCTCGCAGTCCAGAAACTGTGCCATTACATTCTGCTTCGCACCACAAAGGTCATCGCAGATTCCAACCCTATGCAATACTTGTTTATCCATAGGCAAGTTAACGAAAAATTCTCTCGATGGATCATTATCCTACAAGAGTACGACCTTGAGTTCTCAACACCTAAGAGTAATAAGGCCCTCGTTCTCACCGAACTTGTCACGACCCTCCCTTATGACACCACCAGTGCCCCCGTCAACACCGACTTTCCCGACGAACATCTCTTTTACCTCACTTCGAATGATCCTTGGTACGACGACCTCCTCGTCTACCTCCGAACTCAAAAGTTTGGTAACCACATTTCACGAGATGATCATCGACGTATTCGTCATCAGGCCCCCCGCTACCTCCTCATCGGAGGCATCCTATACAAATGGGGCGTCGACACCATTCTCCGTCAATGCCTGACAATTGACGAAGCCGACAGAGAATTAAACGACTACCACAGTGGTGCATGTGGGGGCCATCTTTCGAGTATATCCACTGCTCAAAATATTATCCGAGCCGGTTACTTTTGGCCTACCTTGTTTCATGATTGCATTCATGCCATGAAATGATGTGAGCAATGTCAGCTCTACACCAACAAAGCCTAGGCTCCCCCCGCTCTTCTCCACCCTGTCATTACAGCCAGCCCTTTTTGCAAATGGGGCATCGAATTTATGACTTGTAATCCCCCCTCCATCAATGGTCACAAATACATTGTTGTCGCCATTGATTACTTCACCAAATGGGCCGAAGATATTCCCACTTTCAACAACACCGCTAACACAGCAGCACATTTTTTCTTTAACCACATCATATCCCATTTTGGAGTACCCCTCCAACTCGTTTCCGACCATGGGAACCACTTCGAGAATTAGATCTTCGTTGAACTCTCATCTTGGTTAGGCTTCTCTCACGGGTTTGCCTCACCATATTACCCTCAATCGAATGGACAGGTCGAGGCAGTTAACAAAGTCCTCAAGACCATGTTACAGCGCATGGTTAATAAAAATAAAACCAATTGGCATCATATGTTATTTTCCGCACTATGGGCTTATCGAACGGCAGTGAAAACCGCTACTGGTTTCACACCATTCCATTTAGACCATGGGGTCAAGGCAACTCTTCCCATCAAGTGCGAAATTCACACCTTACGCACCGCAATTGAGCTATTACTTGACACTGCTCCAATGGAGCAGCGCTTGCTGAACTTGGAGTCTCTGGATGAAGATCATCGATCTTCCTTACATAACAACGAGGCAGCTAAAAAATGATCCAAGGCTACCTTTGATCGCCATGTCAACCTTCGATCATTTCGCAAAGGTGACCTCATCCTGGCTTATGATATCGCTCATGATACCTTTGGCCATGAAAAATTCGAATCACTTTGGCATGGCCCTTATATTATCCAACATTGCCTCACCAAAGGCGCATACATCCTAGCCTCCCCCGAAGGCCTCTCTCTCAAAGAACCCGTCAATGGGTTGTATCTCAAGAAATTTTATTCTTAAAAGTACTCATTCTACTTTAGGTTATTTCTTATTTTTAGTGTTTTTTCTTTTTCTCCTACCCTCACGTCTAATCTATCCCTTGTGCTTTTGACATATGCTTCCTCCACCAGCCTACCACATCGGTTACGCCGATGGCGCCAGCCGTTGGACACAAAATCTTGCTTCGGCTGCTTGGGCTCTCTATAGCCCCTCACATGAAATGCTACATTCAAGTGGCATATGTTTGGGGCCAGCAAACAATAACCAAGATGAATACATTGTTCTCATCGGCCTCCTGGCCGATGCCCAACATCATCATATTCGTCACCTTAACATCTTCCTCAACTCTCAACTAGTCGTTCTCCAGCTCAACAATGTATACTGTGTACGCGATCCGTGCCTCTTTCACAAATACCTGCAGGTTAGACTGTTATCTCGACATTTTTATTCCATTGCATTTACACATATTCCAAGACAATTGAATCAAATAATAGATCAAATAACTAACATGCTGTTAGATTGGCATATATCACATCAAGCTACAAATACATAAACATCTCACAAATCCTGTCACAGCATATATATAGAATAGACATCATCAAACTCATCAACAAAAAACACATGTAGACACCAAATGAATCTCAAAATATGTATACTCATATATATATAAAGGCCCATCATACCATTCGAATGTTTACATACAAAAATACATGTATTCGCAGGTCAATGCAGCACCTCAGTACAAAACATGGGCTCACCAGCCTATATACAACAAAAACAACCAGATATACATCATGCACCACTCATGGCGCCTCTATTGTGCCACCACCTTCCCCTCCCTCAGACGGTGGCGGCTCACCACCACCTGCCCCAGGCGGTGGTGGTCCACCCACAGGACCCTCCTACACCGACGATAGGCGTCCACTCGTCATAGCAGCCAACACTGTTGCTCGTCGTACTATGGATCACCATGGTGGTGCTACCCCCACACACTGCTCCAGGAAAATCTCATCCTGGATGCGCATCCACATGCCCTCAGGCACATCCTGTAAAAACACCTCTAGACAACGACGTATGTCATCAAAATCCACTCCGGCCGCCGCCGGAGGAGCATGTGATGGCCCCGTACCAGGGTCATCGAACCGACACCTCCTCGCTGCCCTCTCTAGCTCAGTTGGTCGCCCCATGACATCCTCCCACTGACGTCTCTCTCCATGCGGTAGTCTCTCCGTCTCTCGACGAGCCGGTGCTCTCTGCATCTCCACCTCCCGCCCGCGAGGTGCCACATCTGCACATGCAAAAAAAAACAACAATAGATAGTATCAACATCTATATCATATACATATGGACTGATATCTCAAAAAACAACATAAACCAAAACATGCACACCAATACTAAACATACCTTGATGGTAAAACACCTCCCCTAGAGGTAGCACCATGTCTGGGTCACCCCGGAAGTCCACCCCAGCATAGGGGTACCGAAGTATCACTTGTGGCATCTGTCGCCATATTCGTGTTGCCTCTATTGAAAAGAAGTGGCCACCTTCACCACCACTGTGACGAAGCAAAACTGTCGACCACTACCTCAAATGTGGCTCTCGTGCCCTCGACATCTCGAGTAGAAACCTCGGGTGAAACATCGGCACCCTCTCTAAAAACCAGGCCACTAGGATGGACCCGAAAGCAAACTCTCCTCCACCGGTGGACCGACAGTGGTCCAACTGTGCCACCTAGGTGTGGTTTTTGTTACCCACAGGCACGCACACATGCATGCCTGTTCATTACACAGGCACACATATATGCGTGCCTGTGCACTGCACTGGTGCGCATCAGTGCGCACCTTTTTTCCTCACAGGAGTGCCCATACGCGTGCATGTTCACCATACAGACACGCACAGGTGCGCACCTGTCAAACCCATAGGCGTGCACTAGTGCGCGCCTGTTCAACTCACAGGCGCGCCCTTCGGGCACACCTTAAATTCTCCTTATCACGCACCCATGCATGTATATTCGGTGTACAGGCATGCACGCATGCACGCCTCTCACTGAATCACCCGCGCATGTGGGGCCCACACCCCCTAAATACCCCTATACAGCCCTCCGTACAAACCCTGCCCAAAAATTGAAAACCTATTTCTATGCAGGATGATCAGACCACTAACCTGATACTTACAAATCCTCAATCGCCTGCCTTGTCCTCCCTGAATCTCCAAATCTCCTCTGAAAATTGCTTGTCCAATCACTATTGCAATGGGTACAAATGAGGTGGCAATGTGGGCCCTACAGCTATATATAGGCCTTTTGCCAAACTTCCACTCACCATTCCGGGAGCCCAAGGTGTCAATTTTTCAAACCGTCTTCAGCCACGGGATCATCATCCCGTCACCTACATCACAGCAGTCCCTAGGTTGCTTTTCATCCTAAGCCCCCGGGGTGCCTTTTTTTTTCATATCATGGTCAGTTATGCATGCGTATAGTCACATTTATCAAATGCATGCTCATATCTTTGATTCTCTTCAGATATTGTTCACTTTGGGTATTTGGTTTTCATGTGTGCAGGTACTTGCTCATCATCTATCGGCATCACCTCTTCAGGTATATTCTCAGCACTGGCATGTAGTCTTTCCCATTGTATCACACTTTCATTTTCCAGTCACACCCTCTGATGTTTACCTCTAGGATCCCCATTCCCGGCTCTGTAGTACCCACACCTCCATTTTGCATCTTCGGTACTGTTACCCGATAGCATTCTTACCCACATGAGTTGTCCCATTCATAGCCCCTTTTGGCACTTTTGACACTCATGTTGTTCTTCATTACCCTTTAAGGATGGGAATCCTGATAGTATTTCATCATGTTGTGAATCAACCCCATACTCCTTCTCCTTATTTTGCTAGATTTCCCACACAGACTCCCAGATTATCTCTTTACGGTTCTATTTTTTACCTGCACCTCCGCAGTATCATGAACCCTTCATTTCATCCACAATCAGTTTGCCCATTTGCGAACCTACCTTCATTTCACCTACCTCATACAAAAACTCACCAATGGGGCCCCCACCCTTCGTCATTCTTCCAAGAACATTATGCCCTATGTGGGCCACCCATATCACACTGGGGCACCCATTTTTGTATCTGTACATTTCTCCCCAATTATTCATTATTTATTGTACAAACGCCTTTATTTCCAGTCATTACATTCTCTTTTTGTCGTCACCTTTGGTGACTTTCTTCCTTTTGGCCACACGCAACCCATGTCACCCTTGGCTGGAGAATTACTTATCATCTACCCTTGTCGGCATCGTCCATCTCTTTAGAGTACCCCACAGGTCACTTACCTCTACCCTCTGAATTTTTTCACTTTGTCCCGCCTCTGGCACAACTTATCACCGGTCTTGTCATCCCCCTGACACTCGACCTCGTTACACGGTTGCAGCCCCTCTTTATCTCATACATCCTCCAACCAAGGGTGGTCTTGAGTCTTCCCACTTCTTGACTTCGTCCATGTACCTCTACCACTTCCTCACCTCAGTAGATTCCACAAATTCCTTTGCTTCTGGGAGTTGCGTTCCCCTTTTGTCGACATCAGCACAATTTTCTAGAAGGGCGACAGTATCTTGATTCTCATTCTCCATTCAATGAGAGATCTCGGACAGCACAGGGTGAAACACCATTTCTCCCTATTGTCGTTGGCCCCCATAAAGTTTGATGCCAACACTTTCTCATGTTATGGTGGGTCTTACTTTGCGACTATTGCAGTTATTTCTATCATTTGTCGAAGACTTCTGAACTTGGTAGGGCCATCAATGCCCGCATCATCGCCGATACTTATTACTGCGATCATTGCATATTATTCAGAGTATGTTCCTTTGAAAAATTGTCTTCTGCCTTTATCATCACTGCCCTCGAGGGCGTTGTAGTTGTCTACACCAACACTTCAGTCATCTTTTTTCAGAGTTACATCACACGAGCATGGGGCATGCCCGCCTCATTTGTACACAGTTTTCTATTTTTCAGCACCTCATAGAAGGTCGGGTCCTACTGGTTCCTTTTTTCTCCAACAAATTGCTCTGAACGATCCCACTATTGCTCTATCTTAAAACAACATTCTCAATAGAAGAAACATTGATGGATTTCAGCTATATGTATGCTCCTAACCTCATCCATTAGGGGGCATCTGTTATCATTGAAATTTCATCTGCACATGGTTACAAGAACTCAACATCATCAAACAGTAATGAAGTCATTCATGGCCCTGAATTAATCTCATATCATTCAAAAAAGGGAAAAAATATATAAAGTAGTGAAAAATTGAAGAGAGATTTACAGAAGTTGGGCACGCGTGCACATGTGTGGAACAGAAACGTAGAGTGCGTGCATACGCGCACGATGCGCGGTTGTTAGCACAAAAATCCGTGCACCTATTAAACGACGCATTTATGAATATGGTCAGCCTCCCAACCACTTATGGTTCATCTCCCAAGCTGATTTGACCTCCAAATCCGGGCTGGATCCGAATGGTGGGTTGGTCAAAGACCTAATAATGCCCTAAATGGCCTCTTTTCACACTACAAAGCAGTTTCACAATAACCCAATGCAATGCTATAAAAAGCCATGAATGCACCTCATTTTCTCAAGGAATTCAAAGTAATTTTATGTTGCCCATATTATTTTAAGGACTCCATTCTTGACAAGAACACATTGGCACCATTTCATTGAGCAATCCACCTCTCCATTGAGTGGATTTGCAAAGAGTTCTTTCACCACCATTTTCATTTTCTTTGTTGTAAGGAGAGCAAGC
>JZKD02S1622897.1:441444-462223 GCA_000966675.3 Picea glauca
CAACATGTTGGAGGGAATACGTGGGTTTTAGTATACACAGTCGCGTATGAACGCGTGCAGTATTTTATCTGCACATGTGCATACACTAGTTGTCATAGGACAACCCGCATATACATAGAGCTGACCTTTTTAAAGGTCAGCGTCCCCCCCAAAAATAAAAAGAAATGCACAAATGACTAATTGGAATGCAAGAGGGTCTAGTATGTACTTACTTGGTCCAAGCGGAAGTTCGTTTCGTCCACTGAAGATCCCAGAATCAACTCTTTTTTCAAAGGGGTGTTTTTTGGCTTTTTAGTCAATTTCTCAATTAACAATGGTGATAATGAGCTACCAGATTCTATTTATAGACTTTTTGGCCCATTTTTGTCATTTTTTGGACCCCTTTGTCATTTTTTCTAGCCTAAAAATCATTTAGTATGGTCCAGGATTTTCTTATGGATTGTTACGATAAGTGTTACTATGTATATTGGGAAACGTTTTGGAGATTTGGGAAATTTTTAAGGTCCTTTGGTAAAAAGACATTTTTCCAACTTGTTGCATCTAAGTGAGGATTTCACCTCCACTTGTTGTATCTCATTGTCTTTGTCACTTTTCCATAGGATCAACCCCACCGAGTTTCAACATGGAACCATTTTTGTTTCTTTAGAAGTGTCGTAATTTAGTTGTAGAGCCTCCCCTTTCATGGATGCCCTAGGTAGATCCTAGTTGCATTTTTGGCATCCATGCTGTCATTAATGACTATAGGCTCAAGAATCCTTGTTAGTCTTGTCCTGATTATGAGTTTGAACCTCATTTGCATGATTCATTATCACTCTTGACCTCACCCTCGTGACTCCCAAAACACAACGAGTCTTCTTTTAAGCCCTTTTCAGACCCTCTAAACATGAAAAGATTGTCGAGCAATATTGTTTCCCTTCATGCTCGTTAAACTAAAATTTGAAGTCTCATATGTCCGGTGGTAGTTTACCACTTTTTTGGTCTAGATGGTAAACTGTATGAACAAAGGTATACTCTAGGAACCTTGATTCTCTAGAAGAGTATTTTCAGGCATAATGTTACCCCTTTTTCGGGCCCAAGGGACTAAATTTACGAAAAAGGAACCCCCATGAAGTCCATAGTTAAGCTCTTTTTCAGACTCCCTAAAATTGAAAAGATCGTCAAGTGAAATTGTTCCTTCACACTCGTTAAAATGGTCCAGAAGAAAATCTCATACGGAGTCCATAGTTAAGCTCTTTTTAGACTCCTTAAATATGAAAACATTGCCAAATGATCTTGTCTTTATCACACTCGTTAAAATGGTTTTTAATAGACGTATTTTCGGTGCTAGTTTACCCCTTTTTCGAACCGACTAGATTACCTTTGAAAAAGGTACCCTAGCGGAGTCTCCTTTTATGTTTTTTCAGACTCTCTAAAAATTAAAAAAATGTTGAGATTACCTTCTCTAGGCTCGTTAAAATTACATCAAAGGATGTTATCATTGTGTCTTGTTAATCACATTTGCATTCCTGCGTTTTTTTGCCTAATTCTAGCTCCATGTTGCCCTCAACTGAACCATTTGAAGCATGCCTTATATGCAAGCCTTGTAGCACTTTTGTCTCTATGTCTTGACACCTTGACCCATGGATGGATTTTCCTGAGTGTCCTTTTCCTGCACATGTTTTCTTTCTCTGAAAATTAGTGTGTTCCTTGTGCTTGGAACTAGTATGTTTGTGACACTCATTCCTCCTTTGTAATGTATCATTCTTTTATTATTTTTCAAGCTCCCCAAAAAATATTGAAAAAGACAAAAATAAAAATAAAATCCCGGAAAGAGGATGGGAAAAGTATTTTCTTTTTTGGCAGCACAATGAGTCGCCCTTGGACAAAGCACATCCTTTAGTTTGTTCGTCAAGATATTGTATTTAATATGACCTTAGGAAGTTGTTCTCGCTACATAGAGTTCTTTCCTCCTCCGTTTGGTTATTCTTCCAAACATATGGAGAGTTTGTGTTGCCTCCTACATCGTGAACTTATGTCAATACCATGCTGCCTGAGTCTCATAATTTGTCATTCTATTGTTCAAGGGAATTTTTTACCAAGATTGAGTCATCCCTTCTGTAGTTTGTCTCTTAACCCCATGCTCGAACATCCCGAAAGCCCAATCAAGTCTTTGTTCGAAATCAGTGAAGCCCTCAGTCTGATCATTAAGATCCTCTAGTCTATTCCTCGATGGGTCGTCAAAGACCTCTAGGCAGTGAAGTCGTACACTCATATTACACTCCTACCCGAGTTATGAAGATTTTGAAGTTGTTTCTTGAGCTCTGAAGGCTTCATCTCTAGCCATCAGGCATCATTTTATTTTTGAATATGGATACTCTACATGTGTATATTTTTTATTTTGAGATGTAGATCTACTATGTATTTATCATGGCTACACTTTATATAGTTATATGACATGGATCTACAGTGTATTTGATTGGAAGCCATTATTTTATTTCATTCCAAGCATGGGTATGCCCGCCTTTGTGAGACAATTGTTATTTTGCAGATGGCACCTCTGGAACTCTGGTCCCTGGGATCACTTTCTTCGTACGTTGGTGAAGATTGGTAATGTATTTCGGCCATTAGAATCTCTTCTGACCTCACACATTAGGGGGCATCTGTTATAACCCTAATTTTTACTAGGCATGCATACCTGGCATCAGGCCATCTCACTTGCCATTTTTGCCAAGCTACCATTTGAATAGCTCTTCAAAACACCATCCTTTTGAGGGGATACATGCCCTGCACCACTGTTGCCCGTCTGTATACACTAGCTGACCCATTACAACCCACATATACTGACAAAAGCACAAAAAATAGAACGTTGTAGACGTAATACAGATTTCTGGGTAATTTCTTAAACCGTTTGACCACTCATAGTTGGTCACTCAACTGGATAACTACCCTCTTCTAGCCTATAAAATAAGAGGTAGGGGTCCCATTTGAAAGAGGAAGATAATAGAAAAGAAACTCTACCCTTTTTTGTATTCCCCTTGCCCCAATATTTTGTAACCATTTTGTGAGGAGAAGCATATGTGGAAGTGGTTGGTGCACAGTTGAAGAGGAGCCCAGGACCAGGTTTGAGGAGTAGTGGCCGATCTCACCATTGTAAGTTACTTTTGTGAGGTTAATAAAAATAATTACTTTTCCTGTCCCGCCATATGAGGTGTTCAATATTCAATTTTGATTATATTTTATTGGAATCTCTAACCCATTAAGTTCATATATAAGATGCATGTTTGGAGTTCTTTGTTTGTCTATTTATGAATGCGGGTTAGCTTTGGGAGGAGACTTGCAGTCAAGGAGCAACCGAACATAAAAGGATCAAGATCAAACATGGAAGTCAAGGTAGAATAACTGGATCCTTTTACCCTTGTGTTTACATATGAATAATGGGGTATATGATGGGATGATGGTAAAAAGTAGGAAACTTTAGATGGTCATTTTTTCATGCATTACAAAACCCTTGGTGCTATTCCATAGGGGTTTTTCCCACCCACATCAAGTTCTTAGTTTAAAGGGGAGCTTATCATGTCTGAAAGGTAATATTTCTCATAACATGGAGTTCAAACCTCATGGGGTATGTCTCCAAGTCCACTTCCAATGAGTGATTGCTTCATTAATGATTTCAAAGTTCTCAAATTACATTAAATGGTATCCAACCTACTTAGAACTTGTATTTTACCTCTTTAGGAATATTACAATATGCTTGGGAAAAAATTTCCCTTCTCTTCCTACACTAAAAAAGGTTTATAAATGCTCCATTTCCCAACTTTACAACAAACCAAAACTTAAAAATAGTTTGGGTCGAATCCTTACCCAAAACCTATGTATGGTGTTGGTTTAACTACTTCCCTTTACTGTCTGAGTTATTGATCTAGGTTTCATGTCTTCCAGGTTTCCAACAAAGCCTCTAAAACTATCGGCCCTCCTGTTAAACCAGAAGGCAACACAGTCCATAGAGTTCACTATGCAGTCTCACCCGAGATAGCTTTAAATGGGTGGTTGTAAGACTCAGGTGTTTATAGCCTAGGATTGAGTATGAGATAGGGGATTGTTAATATGATCCATATACTACGAATCATGACTGCAATCTACTAGCACTCACAGGGTTGCATCTATCCTTCACAGTTTATTTCCCGAACAACACAATTGTTTTCCATAACCACGCATTAACTCATTCAATAAGAATAACAATTAATTGTTGAAATAAAATAAAGATATACATGCATTCATCAAATTACACATATATTACCATGGTTCACCCACTCTTGGGCTACATCCACAAAGATTTGGCTCTTGGCTCTTTTATTATGGTAGTTTTGCATCTCCAGCGCTACACACTTGCAATTCCCTCTGATGGGTAAGATCTGTATGAGGCGAACTAGATCGCACCAAGCTCCACAGCCTATGATATAATCCTTAGATATTCCTCCTTTCCTTTGTTCTAGCTCAACAACTTAAAAAATTGGTCCGCATCTCTTCATACATAGCTATGATAGAAAATTACAAAAGATGAACTAATACAAAAGTGAATCAACCTCTCTATGCTACCTGTGTATCTCTATTTATATATATTGATCTCTTTAGCCATTTACAATGTATTATAAAAACCCTAACCCTACCGATGTTAGGTCTTCCTCCCATGCATGCGTGTTGTTCTTTTTCCAGCTGTCATTTTCCTTGTGCATGCTTTCTTGCATGCACACATGTTGTGTTACCTTCAAGATGTTACTTCCATTTCTGCACGCTTTCTTTCCCATGATCATCCTTCTTTCCACTTCGGCCTGGTGCCAACAGGCCCTGAACACTAACATGTGACTTGTCCTGAGTCACCTAATCCTTCTGAGCTTTGTCGATCTCCTTGGTGATCATCTGAAACTTTTCCTTGAGCTCTGCTGCTTTTGTCAGTTCTTGCGTGATCTTCTCCTTGATGGTGTCTACTACCTGAACTGCCACTTCATTTCTTAGCAATCCTGCACATTCAGTCCGGGTCTGTTTTATCTATGTTTTAGCTTCTTCTATCTGTACGAGTATTTCTTCTACCCATTCCTGTAGTGGCTCTATTTGATCCTGACACTCTTGTTTCTATGTTTGCACAATGATAAGTTATGCCGGGATATTCTTCATCTCCTGTGTCCCTTTGAATCGTTCTAGGATTAGTATGGTATTATTCCTCTGTTTGAGTTCTTGGATAGTTCTATTTATCCTTTTCTCTTCCTTGTCCCAGCGTTGGACCTATGGATCCTCCTCCAACCTTGTCCAAAGTTGCGCTGCTTTAGCGAGCAATTCAACTACTATGCTAACCTACTATTCCATCTCCTACAGCTGCGTTGTTGCTTCCTTCTTCCTTTGCTCCTTCACTACTGATGGAGTGGTTAGTGTGAGATGTTCACGAAGATTCTCAATCTCCTTCTGATATTGGTCAATTTCTTGTGCAATCTGGTCAATCTTACCTGCTACCAGAAGTTCATTCCCTTGCACTGTGCTTGGGAGTTTCTCAAAAAATCCTCCCACTCTTCATTCTAGTTCATACATAAGTTCTTCTTCCTCCTGAGTTTCGATCTTGGCCTCCTCACAGGATTTTTCTAGTGCCTCACGCTTCTTTATTTATTTTTGTAGATCAACTAAGTTTTTATGTGCACGAGACTATACCTCATGTTCGACACTAACCTACAATTTGTGTAGTGGCCTTGATGGCATCCATGTCAAGACCAATTGTATGTGGTCCAAATCCTTCAGGGGTGTCTGCCCCATGATTTCATCCATGTGCAACATGCTAGGTTTGATGTAAATCGTTGCGTTTGTGTGTGGCATGGAGTGGATTGGGTCTTGTTCTTATACCTCCACTCTTTATTTGGCCTATATTGTTGGTGGCTCTCTACCTATGTTGTTTCTTGTTGTCTATGCTTCCCTGAATTTATTGAGGAACTATCCCATTTCTGCCAGCTCTTTTTGCAGTTTATCCTTATGATGCACTGGGTGATCGAAATATTTTGCTAAGAAATCATGGACCATTCTGGCGTTCATTTCCCAATCTTCCTTTGTGATCATATAGTCTAGTGATTCTCATTGTGCCTTTGATTTATTGTGTGCACCTCTTTCCTGCATAACTGGTCTCTTATTTCCCCCTAGTTCCTATGTGATGGGGTTTGGGGCGGTCTCTTGTACTCCCTTATATTGTTTTGTTTGTCCATTGGTCGGCTGTGTAGTCTCTTTCTTCCCCTTCCGGGTCCCTATCTACTTGGACCCTTCGTCTGCCTGATTCATCTTTCCTTGGACCATTCGTGGTTTCTTGGGCACTTGGATTTCCAGAGGCTGTGTTTTCGCTTGTTCTGCCTCTTTTTCTGTTGTTGTTTCTGGTACTTCCCGGGTAATGGTTGGGATCATCCATTTATTAGGCCATTCGCTGATGACCATGTAGATATCACCTTTTTCATGTAGTAGCGCATCTGTAGCCACTCTTTATCTATATCCTTCATTGGTTGTATCCACATTGTCTGTCTTGTGGCCCAGAAATTGGCGATGTTCACATATCACATGATAGCCTATGGTGTTATTCTCCATCATCGGTTGATAGCTTCCTATATATTCCGTATATATGCTTCAAATATGATTATGTTCTCCCTCTTCTTCCTGGTCTGTGGCTTGGATCTCAGTAAGAGGTATCTCTCTCCCATTGGCTGTGGTCTGGTATAAAATATCACATACCCTGGTTCTCGCCATCCCATGAAGGCTATTAGGGTAATCATCCACGAGTAATGAAACTCTATGCCTAGGTCCTGCGCATCCTTGTAGTCCTCTTGAAATAAGTTCAATAGATATGGTGCCTAGCTCATAGAGGTGCCTTCTGCGCACTGAGCTACAACTGCAATGACTCTTGCTGGTACTTCCTCTTTGCGGAATTTTTTGAGAAATTTGCAAGATAAGATATTTGTGCCCAGTTGTGTAGCTACATTGTTGATTAGTTTGATTATGATGCCCCTCGTCCCTCTGGTAGTGCCATTTTTCTTCTTCATTTATTCTGCCAACGCTTTCTCCTTTGATTTGTCGTCCAGAATCAACGCAGGATCCATACCTAGGGTTGGTAACCCTCTGATTTGTGCAATAAGAACAACAGTTATGGAGATGGGTTTGTCTAGACATATGTCCCCTCCATGTGTGACTGCTAATAGCTACTTGACACATGTTGTCACGTAATGGCCTCTGCCAAAAAGTGGTAACTTCAACAAACCTAAGATTCCTATTCTATCCAGCCCATATTCCCACTGGTGTCACTAGCTAATCGTTTCTTCAAGTTGGTTTATTGTTATGGTCTGCATGAAGACCCTCTGTGAAAGTTTTGGGAACTTGGTTTCGTCTGATATGTCATGGTCGGAATACTTGAGCTTCCCAACATGACCTAGTAGCTCTAATTCTAACTGTACTCCAGCTGGTATGTGTGGTAGAATAATTTATGCTCTAGGTTAATAATGGGGTGAGCTTGGTATCTGAACTCTGTCTTCCTGTTGCGGTGGTTGGTTCGAAGTTCCAACAACTTCTAGTTGTTCCCCCATCATCCATTCTGGACAAGCCAAGGCATTGGCAATGGTCTCCTCTGCTGGTTGACCTAAGGTAGTCATTTTCAACTTGGTTGGTTGCACTGGTGCTTCCATATTTTGTGTCATTCCGTTAACCTCTAGGGTTGCTTCGGTGATTTTTGGCTACACTTCTTGTTGGGTTTCCACTTCCTTGTTTTGAGGCACCTACACCACTGCTGTCGTATCCACTTTCATGGCCTCTCCTTGTGGCTATTGAATTGCTTCCAGTATCGGTGTAGATTTCACCGGTATCCGCTCTGGGGATGGGATTTCATCGATGTCCACGATCTCTGATTGTTTTTGTTTGTTCTCTTCTAGCGGTCCTCGTGACCTAGTTTGAACCCTAGTTGGTCTAACTGTCTAACTTACTTCTGTTGGCTTCAGTGGTGCCATAGTGGTGACTATCGAACGTTTGATAAGTTTGAGTAACTTCTGGGAGTTCTGTGGTCTCACTATGGTCATTCTGGATGATATTATTCTCTCTTTGTTTTCCTTTCACAAATAGACCAGTTGCTCCCATGCTCGTGTGTTGTATGGGCTGGTCACAAAGCTTGTCGAGGACGCTTCCTCCATTATGTGTTTAATGCATCATAACTGTGGGTTCAATTCATCTTCAAAGTTTTTGTACTTACCATTACATTTAATTTGGCATCTCCCACTAGCATGTTTAATGTGATGTCCCATCGATTCTTGTCGTGCTTTAATTCTGCTTAGTGTTGTCCTGTCATACTGATTTTGTCGACTTTCCATTTCCCACTTAGTTTTCCTCTGTATGTAACCTTTGTTCATTCCTTTTCCGAATTTGTGTTGTGAACGTCATGTGGCGTTTCTATCTCTGGTGTGCTACATGATTTTTAGTCTTGTTTTCTTTTTGTTCTCTTTTTTATTTTTGAATTTTTTTATTTTTATTTTCTACTATGCGGTGGGTGGTCGACTGTCCCTGTACATCTTTAGTCGGCTCCCATTGATCATTCCTCTGAGGTCTACACCTACTAAATATCTTAACTGAACAGATACTTTGTCTGTGACATATTTTACCTCGTATGGTCCTAACCAATGCATTATGAGCTTCCCCGAGTGATGAAACAACTTGTTGTCATAGAGCAGTACTAGATCTCCTTCCTTAAACGTTTTCTTCTTGATGTGTTGGTCGTGCCAAGATTTGTCTCTTTCTTTCTGCACTTGTTGATGGAATCCTGCCAGGATTCGAGCTTCCTCCATTGACAATAATTGATTCAGTCTTTCCTCTACTACGCCTCGTTTTTTCATCTGTGTGATAGCTAGGGATGATTTTAAGGATGGAAATTTATTTTAAAATGTAGAAACCTTGGCGAATCTTACTAATCCTTCATATGCCAACTATAAATGTTTGGCAATATTTTTGTAAAAATATTCAAATTTCTAAGGATTTTATATAGTTTTTATAAAATTTTGATGATTTTTAAGGAAAAATAATTTTATCCTATATAATTTGGGCAAATCATTTTTAAAATAGAAAATCTCATTTTTGGAAAAACCATGGAAAATTATTCCATGAGCGAAATTTAGCCCCTAAAATCATATATGGTGATAGATGCTATGCATAAGATGGGTACTAAAAATTCTAATGGCACTACTGCTTCTTGGCCATAGACTAGATTGAATGGTGTATTCCTTGTCCACTTTTTTCATGTGGTCCTATACACCCATAATATTGTTGGTACTTTGAGGTCCCAGTCATCTTTGTTGATGTTACAGATCTTTGTTAGTGCGTTCTCCATAATTTTGTTGAAGGCTTCCACTGTGTCATTTGCCTATGGGTGATACGGTGTGCTCTTCTGGTGATGAATTTCAAAATATTCAGTCAGCACATGGATGGTTTTGTTTATTAAGTGTGCCCCTTGGTCGCTCATCAAAACTCTTGGGCACCCAAATCTAGTGATGACTTGTTTGAACAAGAAGTGTGTAGCTATCTCAATGCTACAATATTTTACTGGTGAAACTTCCACCCATCTTGTTAGGTATTCCATCGAGATGATAATGTATCTTGCCCCTGTTACTTTGGATGGTGGGTTAATTGGTCCCACAAAGTTGATTGCCCATTTATCAAATGCATGTAATGTTACTTGTGGTCGTAGTGGTATCTCATTCCTTCTATTAGGTTTGCCTACCCTTTGATAGATGTCACATCCCTTACAGTACTCTTTCGATTCCCTGTGAATCATTGGCCACCATAGTCCTATGCTTAGTACCTTCTGAGCGGTAGATTTTCCTGCATAATGCCATCCTACGATTCCCTTGTGGGCTTCTGCTAAAACTCTTGGTCATTTGTGCTCTAATACTTACCTTCGCAAAAAAAAATCTACGCACATATTGTATAGGTGTCCTGCAATTAGTTGATAGTAGGTTGCGTGGACTACCAGGTTCTTCTTCTGTGCGGTGGTATATTCTTGCGGCGTAGTACATGTGCTTAAGTACTGGATGATCTCTGTGAAGTAGTCATCATTAAACTGTACTAAGAATAACTGTGCATTTGGAAAGGTGTTTTCTAAATTCATAGGCTCTTCTCCATTTGTGACCCTGGACAAGTGGTTAGGTCCTACATTTAGTTTCCCTAGTTTAACTATTACTTCAAAATCAAATTCTTGAAATAACAATAACCATCGACAGATTCTCCCCCCCAACACTGGCTTGTTGACTAGGTATTTCAGGGCTGAGTGATCTATAAACATATTAAAGTGTTTTCTCAATAGGTAATTTCTGAACTTCTATAGTGCATAGACCATAGCTAGGTATTTTCTTTCTGTCGTGTTATAATTCTGTTCTGAGTCATATAGATTTATGATTGCGAATTCTATCGGATGATCCAAGTCTCATGCTCCTCGATATGCTAAGATAGCTCCCAGTGTTATCATTGATGCATCTACATACACATGGAATGTCTTCTCCCAGTCTGGAAATACTAATATCGGTGTGGTAACCATCCTTTCCTTCAAGGTGTCCAGATCGTGTTGACACTTGTTGTTCCATTGATACTTTGTATCCTTCCTTAATAGTTTTTCCATTAGGGTTGTGATCTACGCATACCCGTTAATGAATTTTATGTAGTAGCCTGTGTGCCCTAACGTTTCTCTTAGTTGGTGGACTGTTTTTGGTGCTGGTAAGTTAACAATGACGATGATCTTGGCTAGATCCACTAACAAGCATTGTTTTCATACTATATGGCCCAATAGTATCCCAAACGGTGTTCCAAATATGCATTTCTTAATGTTCAGTGATATCTAGCATTGTCTACATCTCTCTAACATTATTTGTAGCACTTCCACATGGTTTTTCAGTAGACTGTAAATTGTCCATTCATCCAAGTATACTTCAAGGAACTAATGGATGAATTCCTTAAATGCTACGATGACCACTCTAGATAATATTGCGGGTGCATTCTTCAGTCCAAACAACATGATTGTGTACAGACAAGATCCCCATTCTATTGCATATGTGGTCTTGTGTCTGTCCTCCTATGCTATCTTAATATGATGGTAGCCTGAGAATCCATCAGTGAATGAGGAAGCTTCATGTCCCCCCACATTCTCTAATACTTTATATGTGAAAGGTGTACAGAATGGGTCATGTAGGCATGCATCATCCAACTTCCTCAATTCGATGCATATCTTAATCCCTATTCCTTGTTTCTTGTCATGTACTACCATTGGGCTTATCCATTTTGATTCCTCAATTGGTTCGATGATGTCAGCTTCAAGCATCTGGTCGATCTCCTATTTAACTTTCTATTTATATATGGGGTTTAGTCTATAGGGTCATTGTCTTATAGGTCTCACTTCAGGTCTGAGTGGTATCTTCATCTCTCCCAGTTCTCCTGCTATACCTTTCATCTCTGTAAATGTTGTAGGAAAAAGGTCGTTATATTTGGGTAACAATTCTATTATGTTTTCTACTTTTTGCTCATCCCAGTAGTCTCCAATGTTGTCCATTTTGGGTTGCTCAGTTGTCCCAATGTTAACTTTCTTTAACTTAATTGGTGCGGAAATGAATTCTTATTCTATGGGTGGTCCTTCCATGTCTCTTTCACCTTCTACTTCTTCGATCTAGATGTCGCATGGTTCATATTCATCTGGTGCTTCCTCCTATACATGATAACATGACAATTGCTCCTTGACTGTCTATTTATTCTGTTGTTGCTCATATGTGATAAATTATATTTCCAGTTCTTCGATGAATATTACTCCTCTGATTCATTTGAGAGTTGTGTCTATGTTGGGGTACTCATGCTTGAATGAGAAAGTGATTGTGAAGTTCTGTTGCAATGTCCTCCATGTTGTAGTTCCTTTGCACAATTCCTGGTCTATGCACCAGTTTGTTGGTATGCCCTCTAAAGTATGTATGAAGTGATGAGGCCATTCCTCTAGTGGTGTCATTTTTCACAATTTTTTTCACTTCACCAAGTGTTCCGTTGGTGCCTCTTGTCCTTGGTATTTCTGTTGTTTGTTGTATTCCTGTTCTGCACCAAACCTTATGCGCAATAGTCACTTACATTGATACCATTCTATAATGGTATCTTTATGTGCACCCCACCATATTGCGGGTGTGAACTTGAATGCTAAGTCAAGTGCTAATAGTTGTTGTTTTTATAATACTTCATCTTCGTATTGTGTCAAGAATGTTTCCAAATCCTTTAGTCCCTAATAATTGGGTGGTTCTCTGATTTTTTTGCCTAACCATCTTACTGGGTGGTCTATTCTTGCACATCTTCATGTGGATACTTCGTGTAGTCTATGTTGCCAGTTTTCTAACCCGGTGTCTGAGTCTATTGTGCATGAAGTAATTCTCCCCTAACTGAGTACCCCATATGCAGTTGGGTTTACATAATCCTCATTGCGCACAGTTGTTCTATACAACTGGATGATTTCCTCTAAGTCCAGGAAAGTGGGTTCTACGAACCTCTCCCCTTCTAATGGATCTAGTGGTGCTATGACCCTGTATTCTCCAAATTCAAATGTCATTTTCCTGGTTTTCAAATTGATTATGGTCTGGTTGTCAAACTCCCAATCCAAACCAAGCAGTGTTTATTAAGGTGTTGTGTCATCCACTATTTCAATGACTTCAAAGTCTTCTTTAGTGTGCACTCCATCAAGATCTACAGTTACTCCTTTCAGTCTACCGATTGGTAGGAATCTATGATGGTTTGCTAATTTTAATTGGACATTTGAGTATCCCAATGTTGGCTCTCCCATACATTGCTAGGTCTTCTTTGGTAGCACATTCACTTCAGATCCTAGGTCTAGTATAATGGATCCCATGTTGAAATCTCCAATTTTAGAATTTATTCTAAATTCCCTACTTGTTCTTCTTCTGGTATGTAGGTGATTGACAATTTTTGGTTCTATTTTTTCTTTTGTCTCGCTGCTACATTTCTCTAGAATGTTTTGCAATATTTTCATAGATGAAGAATCACTTAATACTTTCACACATGATTGAAAAAATCCTTTGATTGTACTTACTTGTCCCTTGGGTTGCATTCCATTGGTATGATCCAATGATGGTGGCATCTCATATTCTCGGGCTTCCTTTAATGGTTGCACAGTTGAATTCGACATTGTGTCCTCCTTCTAAAATTCTTGTCTGGCTTCCTTAAAAGTATCCTTTTCTTTTGGCGTGTCGAACTTCTTTCTTGGTTTGGTGTTATTCTTTACCCATTGGTTCTATGCTGGTTCCTTTCGAACTATGTCACTTCCTGTTTTCATTCCTCCACGAGTGACTATATTGATGTTTCTCCCATCATCCCTAGATTCGGTTGAAATCCACTGGACATTCTAGTTTTTTTGGTTCCTCTTTTCTTGAATATTTACTAGTAGTTTCAGGCATTCCTCTGTATCATGGTTCGATGCATGACAATACATACAAGTTGATAGTGAAAGTGGACATTCTCATGCATAATGTCCCAGTTGATGACAATTGTGACATGTGACTGGTCCTCTAACGTGACTGAAACCTCTTATGGCTCGTCCTCCTCCTTGGTAGCTTGCTCGGTCACCTCTCAGTGTGTTATATAGTGGTGCCTGATTATACTACATGGTATTGTATTGGGGTTGTGTCGGGTTGTACTACAATTGCACATTGTTGTATGGTTGTTGCGTAGTATTGTACTATTGTTGCGTAGTATTGTATGGAGTCGGGGCTTGATTGAACTGTGGCATTGCTTGGCCAGTCATCATTTTGTCTTGTACCCTGTATGCATATAATGTTCTTTCACGCATTAGCTCCATAGTTCTACAAACTTTTTCATCATGGCCTACTCACTTAAAAAAGGTGAAATATGAATTCTTCAAAACTTTCTGGTGTTTCTGCATCATCGTGCAGTGATAAGGGTCATGACCTAGTTTATTTCATATTTTGCACCATAATCCTCCCTATGGTAGCGGATTTGTCATACATGTTGCCATATACTGCGTGAATGTTGGGAATTCGTTCTTGTGGTGTCCTTCTATCCTGCATGCGATGCACCAAACAACTTCTCGTTTGTCCTTGTTCTTATTCTGGTTCAAATGAAATGTTATATTCTTCAAATCCTCCTTCAATTCCTCAATAGTTGGGTAAGTCTGTTGGTACTAGTTCTCTTCCAGTTGCAAGGTTTCCTGTATAGCCTCTGCCTATGTCTTAAATTTTTGTTGTCGTAGGGTATATTTTAAGTGTGGGAGTAGTGAGTTGATAAACAGGTGCCAATGCTACATCTCAGTCATAAGGTATTTTAGTTTTCCCTTTAGTCTCTTGAATCTTTGGTCATTTTGTCATACAAACTCTCTTGGTTTCTGTCTTATCTTGATCATCTCATTCATGCACTGATCCTCTGAGCTCAGCTTCTGGAACTCATTAATCAGTAACTTCTTAATGTCTTCCAATGTCCTTGTCATCCCAGGGGAACTATTTGTGTCTAGACTCATGTACCAGTATAGTACGCAGTCTCTTCGCGTAATCGCTAGCTGCGTGAGTTTGGTATCTTCATCAGTGATCTATTTTTCCTCCCAGATATTTGCACAAATGAACAAATTATTCTTTGGGTCTTATGTTTCTTCTCCTTGAAATTTCGGTAATCTGATAGTGGGATCGTGTCCTACCATTCTAAATACTGAACTACTTCCTCCTCCACGCAATGTAGATACTTGACTAGTGCTTCTTGGACTGGCTCCTCTCATTGTTTCTCCTAGTGTATATGTACTTCTTGCTGTCGGACTTCCTCTAAAATTCGGTTGTCTACATGGTGGTGTTCTCTTAGGTGTATTAGTCGCACATGGGTTTATGGGTTCCACATTGAAATTAATATTGGGCCTCTCGTCTTCCTCTCATACGTTGTGCGCAGGATTTCCTCAATATACTCCACATCCCGGAGATCCTCTACCTCTTCCTCATTGCTCGCCAAGCCTTCCCTCATGGCTACAACTCTCTTCTTGGTATTCACCTTGTATTGGTAGGTTACTCTGCTACACGTCATTCCTGATGACGCTAAGATACACTTGAGCTGGTCTTCATCCATCATGATCAGGTCCAAGGGTTCCTCCTCCTTCTTTCCTTTATCCTCACCTCCTTCCATTTACCCTTTATCTTAATATAAGTATACAGGGATTGAATGTACCTTCCTCAAGGTCCACATAGAAATTATTTCTCTATCGTGCTATATGACTTCATTGTGTCAACTGCAAATTCGGTGATGAAACTGCCACAATAGTGTCAAGCCAAAAGTATATTGCATGGGTGAATTTGTTGTTCACCTGCTGTAACTGCTCAATCTGTACCTAAGTCCAATATAGCTATTGGATTTGGTTCGTCGTGTGGTTATCCTTGAAACTTAGTATCCACTCATGTAGTAGATGCGGAAAATCATAGAAAAAGACTTCATGTAAATCGGTAAACACATATTTATCCAGATATTTGTGAGGTATGATTCTAGGGTTTCTATTAGCTTTATGGGAAAACTCTAATTCTTTGGTTATCAACCAACCTTCGATTTATTATTTCGTGGGGTTCCATGGTCTCAACATTCCCTTCTTATGGCTCATTGGTCTTCTTTTTTCGCTCATTCTTTTCTCATTCAATCTATCTCATCTACTCAGTCCTCTCTTGTTCCTTCTAACGTGACAATGGAACCATTTGTTGGTTTAACTACTTCCCTTTACTGTCTGATTTATTGAACCAGAGTTCAAGTCTTTTGAGTTTCCAACAAAGCCTCTAAAACTATCAGCCCTCTTGGTAAACCAAAAGGCAACACAGTCCACAGAGTGCACTGCACAGTCTCACTCGAGATAGCTTTAAATGGGTGGTTGTAAGACTCAGATGTTTACATCCTAGGATTGAGTACGAGATAGGGGATTGTTAATATGAGCCATCTACTACGAATTGTGAATGCAATCTACTAGTACTCACGGGGTTTCATCTATCCTTCATATTTTATTTCCCGAACAACACAATCATTTTCCATAACCATGCATTAACTCATTCATTAAGCATAACAATTAACTATTGAAAGCAAATAAATATATACATGCATTCATCACATTACACAGATATTACCATGGTTCACCTCCTCCTGGGCTATTTCCACAAATATTTGGCTCTTGGCTCTTTTATTATGGTAGTTCTACATCTCCAACATCGCGTGCTTACAATTCCCTTTGATGGGTAAGATCTGTATGAGGTGAACTAGATTGCACCAGGCTCCATAGCCTACAATATAATCCTCAGATCTTCCTCCTCTCCTCTATTCTAGCTCAACAACTTACAAAATTGGTCCATAGCCATACTACATAATGCATCAATTCATACATATCTATGATAGAACATTACAAAAGCTAAACTAATACAAAAGTGAAGAAACCTCTCTATGCTACCTGTGTATCTCTATTTAAATATATTGAGCTCTTCAGCCATTTACAATGTATTACCAAAACCCTAACCCTATTGACATTAGGTCTTCCTCCCATGCACACGTGTTGTTCTTCCTCTAGCTGTCGTTTTCCTTGTGCACACTTTCTTGCATGCACATGTGTTGTGTTACCTTCTAGCTGTTACGTCCATTTATGCATTATTTCTTTCCCACAATTGTCCTTCTTTCCACTTTGGCTTGGTGCCAACATATGGTCGAATGGTAAATTTGATGTATATATAATACATAGGTATCATGTTCAAATCCCAACTAGTTGGATTTTATGGGGTATACAATGTTTTCATAAACAAAATATTAAAGTTCCATACCATAACAAGAAACATTTAGTTGGAACATTAGTAAAGTTTTTGTATAGTCGGGTGGAGATCATAGGGTCAAGCCCGCAGAACACCCCCTTTGGGTTATAGTTACAACCATAGAATTTAAATATTAAATCATCCACTGACCATAACAATTTCTAACTATGGTCTATTTTTTAAATTATTCGGTTCGTTCTGACAAGGTCAGAGGTTCGATCCTTCCATTGATCATTTCGAATAAGTTAAGTCCCTTTTGAGAAAAATCAGGCTGCCACATGGAATCCTCTGATTAGTCCATATGGTGGCCACATCATGGTCCAATCACCACATATGTTAGCACCACATCACTACCACCTATCAATGCCATGTCATCCTATTGTATTTCCACCTTTCCTACCACATTAGCATCCATACGGTCCACTCAACATGTCATTTCAGCATCCATACAACCACCTTTCATGACCATACTGCCACATGTCATGATCATAATTTCACGTGTCACTTCTTGGTGATGCCACATGTTACCCCTGTCAGCCTTTTTCATGTTTTTCCAAAACTTTCGAATGTTTTAACTTTTTCATACGACGTTCATTTGAGTCTGTTCAAGTTGCGTTGGAAATCTCTCATGGAGTAGTGCATCATGGAGACATTTTCATTAGCATTTGAGAACAAAAATTTTTTATGGGTCGCTAGATCCACCTGGATCATTCCTCCCCACTGAGAATATTTTTGACCTCCAAAAGTCTAGTTAATTCAAAAATGAAGTGAGGGTACTGTCACCTCACTTTCCAGTATCATCCATCCATCCTGCTCGGATAATGATCATCTGACTCATCACAACTAATATGAAAACTGAAATAGAATTGTTGATCAAATTAATCATTCCTTCTATTTCCCAAACATTAATATTCATTGGTGCAAATTCTATCCATACTCCATTGACTATTAGAAATTTGAGCAACAAAACTTAATATAAAAATGCGAAAGAAAATGAATCAAAAACATATTTTCCCTTCTTAACTGGAACAACATTAACCAAAGGATCTATTTTATTTTCAACCATAAGTTGTAATCTTGGATCATGGATATTTTCATGCAACAACATCTCATTTTGTACTTCTTTTGAATCTTTAAACATCTTATCATAGTTATAATCACATTATTCCTTAGCTTTTACAGACATGAGTGACAATTTCTTACTTGTATTAAGTAGTTTTTTCATTTTACCATTATTGACAATAGAAAAATCAGTCTTCATATTATGATCTCTCACAATGAACTAAATCCCATCTTTGAAAATATGATACCCATTTTGTTCCCTGTAGAAAAATGCCTTCTTGTAATATAAGTATGGAATTCCCAAAACAATCCCACAAATGTCAAGTGGAACCACATCTTACTCTACTTCATCAATGAAACTGTATGTAATTGCAAATCTTAATTTACATTGCTTAGTTACCTGCAAATTAGAATTTTCTCAAACCAAACCCAAAGGATATGGTCTCAAATGAGGCTTAGTTTCCAATCCCAAATTCTTAACAACTTTCTCTGAAATAATATTTACTTGTGATCCACTATCAACAAGTGTGTCTATATTAGTGTGTTTTGTTGGAGTTACTTAACACACACCTAGGATTTATTTTTCCTAAGGTTTTTATTTTTTTATTAGTCATAATTAGTCATTATCTAGTCTCCTATATTTTAGTAGAGAATATTCCACCTGGAGAATATTCTCTTTCAGTGCACACTTTAGTTTGACTAGTTGAGTTGAGTTTAGATGTTGCATTGGGATCATCACCATGCAACATTGGGATCATCACCATGATGATTCGACCTTGCCTTGGTATCATCACCAAAGTGGTGCATTAGCCTTGATTCCTTGATTTAACTCCTCACTACTTTTTTTTCAGTCAGTTAACTGAAGAATAGTTGACTAGTTAACTCAACTAGGTGGCAGTTCACTCTCGTAACTGCCTGAGAGACTAGAATAGGTATCAGTTCACTCCCGTAAATGTTGGTGTGTGTCCAGATCACTCTATACCACCACTATGGCGACTTGGTTCACCTCAAGTCGAACTCATTGAGATATGTAGAGTATATCATGTGTAAATTATTCATTATTCACAACGGTTAATGAGAATTCTTTCCATTCTTTCTCTCTTTCTTCTTCTTTTTCCAATTCTCACTAAAAATGTGTGTATCATTGTTTATCTAGATCTATTATATTTAGTTCAATACATTTACATGGTATCAGAGTGTTAGAATTATAGGGTAAAATGCAGATAGAGGTCACTTTTTAATTTTCAAAACAGAAACTACTTAGATCTAAAGTCCAAACAGCTTATAGAGTCAGATCTATAGTAAACAATGATAATAGATGCAGACAGACAAAGATTATCAATAAGAGATCTTAGATCTTGAAGCATTAGAGCATATCTAGTAAAATCAGCAGTTTAGACAAGGCTCATTCAAGTATCAATGTAAACTTAGAAACAACAGTAGATCTGTAGACTAGGTTTAGTGATAACAGTTCTAAAGTAACAACAGTAGATCTATGTAAATTAATCTTGGAACAAAGAGTTCTAAATGTAGCAGCAGAGTTAATGTAACAGCAGATAGATAATAAAGCCACTGTACAGTTACCTCAAATCTGTAACTAGAGATAGATTTGAAACATACCTGATGATAGTCTTACCTCAGAGGATTGGACAAAGTCACAGAAGAGATCAATCCTTACTTGTTATGCTTAGTTAAAGGTTCGGTTCAAGGATCAGTAACTAATCTTTTAATAAGCCAAAGAGTAGAAGGAAATTTCATGCCACTGGTATAGGGTTGCTGGAACCAAAAAAACAAAACTTCAAACCCTAAGATAGAAACCCTCACGGCTGAGAGAACCACAACACACACATTAAAAGACAAAGAGGCATCCACAACAACTGAGTTTACAGTCACCCCTCAACTAATTTGAGGCCGCAACACTTCCTCAACATTCACAAAATGTTACAGCAGATTTCTGTCACCACAAGGAGGACACGGCAGTCAGGGAACAAAGAGTGCAGCACTCATGGTACCCTCTACAAGCAGCGACACCCTCAGTTGTGCCTACTATTGCAATGAACTCTCTCACAACAGGCTGCGACAATGTAAATCAAGGGATCCAGACTGCAAGGGCAAAGCTTCCACGCTTGGACTGCAACAAAAACTGAAGCTGCAGGTCTATCTTCATGCTAGAGCTCTTACAAGACTGAGGCCGCAGGTCTGTCTCACACTAGGACAGTTTCAAGACTGAGGCCGCAAATCTATCATACACTAGGACAACAGTAAAGTATGAAGGTATATCTTTTAGAAGGAGAGGGGAGGGTCCTTTATATAGTGGTTAGGGTAAGAGTTAGGGCTAGATTAGAGGGCGCTAGGGCAAGGAGGGGTAGGTTTAAGTTAATATTAAAGTCACATGCTTAAATTAATAATTTAAGCATGTGACAATGAACATAATAATAAAACTTAACCCACAAACAAGAAGGTAGAGCCCACAACCAAAAGACAAAGGCCCACAAACAAAAGGTAAGGCCCACAACCAAAAGACAAAGGCCCACAACCAATAAGACAATGCCCACAATCAATAAAGTAGAGCCCACAAACCATAAGGTAAAGCCCACAACCAAAAGACAAAGCCCATAACCAACAAGGACCCCAGAACAATCAACCAAGGACAAGTGGGGGTTAACAAAGTGGCATTACTCATTCCTTCAAGTCATATGGTGAACTTATTACTTTATCATCACAGCATATGGGATTTTCTCCCTCTTGTGGTTGTGCCCTTCTTCAAGGAAGTTCATGTACCATCAAGTTTCACACCAAGGTCAGAGACCAAGGATCAACCCATGCCCCTAGGCATGAGCACCCTGGACTCAGTCCAGGGGCCCTAGATATATCTAGGGTCTTTAAGT
>JZKD02S1622897.1:467940-485275 GCA_000966675.3 Picea glauca
TCTCTTTCAGTTCACACTTCAGTTTGACTAGTTGAGTTGAGTTTAGATGTTGCATTGGGATCATCACCATGATAATTCGACCTTGCCTTGGTATCATCACCAAAGTGGTGCATTATCCTTTATTCCTTGAGTTAAATCCTCACTACTTTATGTTCAGTCAGTTAACTGAAGACTAGTTGACTAGTTAACTCAACTAGGTGGGAGTTCACTCCCGTAACTGCCTAAGAGACTAGAATAGGTCGTAGTTCACTCCCGTAACTACTGGTGTGTGTCCATATCACTCTAGACCCCAACTATGGTGAATTGGTTCACCTCAAGTCAAACTCATTGAGATATACAAAGTATATCATGTGTAAATTATTCATTATTCACAACGGTTAATGAGAATTATTTCCATTCTTTCTCTCCTTATTCTTCTTTTTCCAATTCCCTCTGCAAATGTTTGTATCATTGTTTAGCTAGATCTATTCTGTGTAGGTCAACACATTTACATGGTATCAGATCCGATGAGCTGCTAATAAAAATCTACACCAAAATTTTTTATAGGTACAAAAGATGGAAGACAACGAAAAGATGGAATTCCAAAAAGAATTCATTCTTACACCTTACAACTATTTTGCATGGAAGGAGTGTTACACATGAAATTTGCACACCTAGGTACCTCGCCCTAAGTGTCGTAAAGTGTCGTATAAGTGTCGCATACACCTTGACACCATGGAATAACCTATGTCACAATCCCTAGTCAATGTGGAGGAGGGATATATTACATGAAGGCAAAGAAATACTAAGTACACATGAATTATTATTAATATTCAAGGAAAATAAATTGATTAAGTGAGAGAATCAAGCGAACATGAATTATTATTAATATTCATGAAAAAGAAAGTAATTAAGTGTGAGGATCCACCTCACATTTGGTTTCCTATTTTTTAGGGAAGGTGGAGGATCTCATGGATGGTTGAAATATTTCCTCCTTAAAATCCTTGAGAGATATTTCCTCCCCAAAATCCTTAAGAGATATTTTCTCCCCAAATGTCTTAAAGATCCCTTTCTTAGTGGATCTGATGAGAGATATTATCCATGGTGGTTAAACCTCCAAATCCTATAAAATGAGGGGTTTCCATGGAGGAGGGAGAATGGAGATTAAGAATTATACCAAACTTATGATCTCATGAGTGGTATTGGAACATCATCATTTTGTGTGTGGACTCATTAAGCAAGGGTTTGGACAAGGGGAACTTGATGAAGCTATTGCACTCACATCTATGGTTGTAAGTTTTCTTCATTGTTGTTCTTATGAATATAATATGTTTGACTTGTTTCTTTCAATTCTGTGTTTGATCTCACATGAATTTGTCTCTAATAGATAGATCTATTTTGAACTAATCTCAGTAGAGTAGGAAGTTGTTTGTACTTTTGTTTGTCTACAGGTCTTATCGAGGAGTTCAAGATTGGAGCTCAACTCATACCATGCAAGGAAAAACACCAGTAAAAGGTACTTCTTTTCTCCTTCCTCCTCACACATTAGTTTATCTAGATCTAAAAGGAAGTCAATGTCCAGGATAAGCATCTTCTGTCTTAAGAGTTAAGAGTCTAGCTCTCAAGAGGAGATATACCTGTCCGCAGGGAGATTTTCCTTCAACAAGGAGAAAATAGCCATACATCTATGATCCAAAGGGTTGTATAGGTTAACCATGAATACAGATACAGAGCCGACATCAGCCATAGAAAAATCCAAGTACTTAAATCACATGGATGAGGCACTCATAACAATTTGCAGTCTTATTTCTCCCGATCTCCTTTTTCATATATATTCTTGTAAGACTCCCAATGAAGCCTGGACCATATTGGAAGGTCTCTTTGGAAAACAGGATGAGATGAGGGGACACGTGTTAGAGGTGGAGCTGCTCACATTGGATCCAAAAATCTTCGAGAATATCCAAGATTTCTTTACAAAATTCAAGGATTTACTGTTGCAACTCAAATCTTGCGGGGTTGATAAATCGAAGGAGGAGAAACAAATGGTTCTCACCATTCTCTCCAAACTTGGTCTTGAATTCTCATTATTCGTATCCACATTCCATATTTTTAGATTCAACTCTGGAGCCACCTAGAAGATGCCTTCTCTTGAGGACTTTATTGAATCCTTGACACAAGAGCAAACCAAGTTCATCAACATGGGTGCAATAAAAGGCCCAAGGGGGCATGCACTCACTGTGCATGCTTGTTATCAGACAAATCGATAGGTGCGGACACTAACTGATCTCCCTAGATCCACCTAGATCTAGAACAAAACACACCCAAACATGATGCTTTTCTTAAGTTTTAGATATTGAATTTACTAACTAAAGAGGTATGAGTGACATACCGTTTAAATGTCACTTCCTCTCACCATCACCATCCTAGCTCCATTCCAACCCTCATACAATGATGATCTTGCAAAAGAATGCAACCAACCAAAGTGATAGCAATAGCATAAACTCAATATAAACCTATGTATGTGATCAAGGAAGCATACAATAAAACAGAACAAGCTTTATAGGAAAGAATCATATTATTGTATCATATTAAATGTGAAAGAGAGATTACAACCATGGCCTTGATGTCATAAGGTCCCTTCCAAATTTCCTTCGTTCCCCACAGACTTCTTTCTCCAAGGATTCTGAGACCATGGATCTGATAGCTACTCACAATATATCTTGACAAAGAAAATATCAAAGCCACTCTAACCAAGCTAATAATTCCAAGCCAAATCCAACTTAGCCAATCCTAAAAGCTCCAAATCTCAAAAGCTAACTTAAGCTAAATTTCTCCATGAGAGATCCTCTCCTTTTATAATATGAAGAGGATAAGGTGAGGAGGTTAGGATGATCCCACCAAATCATGAAAGCGAGTAAGATCCAAACCATTCAGATGCCACCTCAACATGGAAGTTTCCCCTTCTAGAAGATTCGAAAAAACGCTCGTTTTTCCCACGTGTAGGCATTCTTGCACCCTGCCTATAGAGAAACCTGTGAACCTCTCGCAACCCAGCTATGGTGTAACCTGTGAGAATTAGGCATTCTCACACCCTGCCTATAGAGAAACCTGTGAACTTCCTTTTTTATAGGGTTTTTCAAAGGAAAATGCAACTTCTTTTCTCAGGAAAATTTCTTTTCCCTTCTCTCTTCAGGAACTCAGGCCACTGACCCCTCTGAAGGAAACAGATAGGTTTACATCATTAATGGTCATAGGGATGAAAAAAATAATGTGTAACAAATATGGCAGCCACAAATATCAAAAATCTAAAGACAAATATAAGCGGAAATCTCATGCACATACGAAGAAGGAAGGGTACACAAAACCCTTCACCGATGCCTACGGATCCAAAGGAGAAAAGGGAGGAAAAGGAAAGAAATGCACATACTGTCACAAAGGATTCCATTCAAAATTCACATGCATGAAAAAACAAATAGATCTGATGTTCTAGATACTTCAGAAAAACAACCTTGGAGATCGCATCCCCGAGGGTGCAAAGAAGAAGAAGCTAGAAGATCTGAATTCCAAGAAAGGCAATTCTAGCCATGCCTTGATTGCAATCAACTCCTCTCTCGATGCTTGGATCGTATATTCAGGAGCATCACATCACATGGTTTCCTTAGAAGCATTCTATTCTTCTTTGGATGCATGCAAAGGTCCTCCTATTTTGATGGGGGACAACTCTTCTGTCAAAGTCACCAGAAAAGGAAGGATTGAACTCACCAACGGAAGCTTCGAGAACGTGTTGCATGTTCCCAAGATTTATGTCAACCTTCTCTCCATGTTTCAGATGATGAATTCTAGCACCGAAAAGAAATTCGTATTCACACCAAATTTCATGGACATCTACGACATGTAAAAACCGACTCCAAGGTTGCTACTGGTGAGGTAAATCATTAGTCTAGATTGTATACATTTTCTGAATTCATTGAACCTAATTCTGCTTTACTTCTTACTCATGCTGATGAAAGTAGTAGGATATGGCACGAAAGGTTTGGACATTTGAATTTCAGATACATGCAACAGCTTAGCAAGCACATATTAGTTTATGGTCTACCAGACATCCATTTCTCCAAGGGAGTATGTGAGGGATGTGTTCTCGGAAAACACCCTCAAGAGAAATTCGACAAGGGAAAGTCTTAGCGAGCTTTCACACCTTTAGATCTGATCCACAGTGACCTCATGGGTCCTTTTCTACATCCATCGATCAGCAAAGTGAGTTTTGTTCTCATTTTTGTTGACGATTTCTCATGTTTTACATGGATCTACTTTCTCAGGCAAAAATCCGAGGTCTTTCAACACCTCAAATATTTCAAATCTTTGGTTGAAACACAGTCCAGAAAGAAGATCAAAGTCCTCCAAACTGATAATGGGGGAGAGTATGTGAATCATGAGATTCATAATCTTTTCCATGAGGTATGGATTTAGTTGCATCATACAGTTCCTTCACTCCTCAGCAAAATGGAGTTGTTGAGCGAAAAAACAGATCTCTAAAGGAGATGGCATCCTGCATGTTGCATGCAAAGTCACTACCACAGAGACTATGGGACGAAGCACTTAATTGTGAAACATACATCCAAAATAGATCTCCTCATAGATCTATCAAGGATAAGACCCCCTACGAGGCTTGGAGCAGCCTCAAACTGGAAGTGGCCCACTTTCACATTTTGGGTTCACGTGCATGGGCCTAGATTCCCTCTGAAAAGAGAAAGGCACTTGATCCACAGAGCACTAAGTGATTTTTTGTTGGATACCCCAATGGTGTGAAGGGATATCGGCTTATTTATCTTTCCTTGGACCGGCTCATCATTGAGCGTAGTGTCCAATTCGAGGAAAGTGTATCACATGTACCTCATCAACCACATGAAGACACCTTCACTCTTCCACCTGTCTAAGATGATGAGCATGCACATGCCGACTCTTCTTCAGATGAGAGTTTTGATTCAGAGGAATCAGAGGATTCAGATTTAGATTAAGATTCATTACAATCAAATGCAGATTCAGAGCATCCAAATGCAGTTGTAGAGCCAGAGCAGAGGCCCAAGTGGGCACAGACTACTCTTCAGGATGCAGGGGATCTCATTGGTGATCCAACCGATACTAGGGGGACTTTTTCCAACCGATACTAGGGGGACTCAATATAATTTTGAGGAGCCTCCTATTGCATTCCCTTCCACTAAAACATTGCCTTCCAAGCATCTTTTCTTGGTTTAGTCTTCAAATCCATAGTCTTATGGCGAGGCTACTAGAAATCCCTTTTGGAAATATTCCATGCAAGAGCAGTACAACTCCCTCCTCAAGAACCAGACTTGGGATCTGGTTCCCCTTCCTTCTGGGAGGAAACTTGTCAAATGCAGATGGGTCTATAGGACCAAGAGTGTAGTGGATGGACAGATCAACAGATACAAAGCTAGGCTTCTCGCCAAAGGATTTCAGTAGGTTCATGGTAGTGACTATGATGAGACCTTCACTCCAGTAGCGAAGATGGATTCCATACGATTGACACTTGTCATTGCGGTAGCCAAGGGATGGGAATTCCATCAAATGGACATGAAGAATGCATTTCTTCATGGTGATCTCTCTGAGGAGATATACATGGAGAAGCCCCAAGGATTTATGCAGGACTCATCTTTGGTTTTTCGACTGAAGAAGTCACTTTATGGCCTCAAGCATGCTCCGAGGGCATGGTATGCCAAGATGGACTCCTACCTATTGTCACAGAACTTTGTATGTTGTAAATCAGACCCAAATGTATACATGCTCAGGACCATTGATTCACTTCTACTTTTAGTTTTGTATGTCGACGATTTGTTGATCACCAGTTGCTCGACATCAGCGATTGCTGCAGTCAAGAGGATTCTTCATGACAGGTTTTTGATGACGGACATGGGTCTGCTACACTTCTTCCTTGGACTTGAGATCAGTAAAGATGCATCAGGCATCAAAGTGTCTCAATCCAAGTATGCATGAGATCTCCTTGAGATATTTCACATGACAGACTACAAGTCTTCTCTAACTCCTTTCCTATCAAGAGACAAACTTGAGGATGGTGGGGAGACTCCACTGGTTGACAACACATTGTACAGATAGCTAGTGGGGAGATTGTTGTATCTCACACACTCTAGACCAGACCTCTCATATGCAGTTGGCGCAGTTTCTAGGTTCATGCAGGAGCCGCATGGGCTACATTGGAAAGCTGCAAAGTGTATCCTTCGATACGTACAGGGCACCATCACCTTTGGGATTCATTATGTACTAGACTCTACACTAGATCTCATTGGATTTACTAATTTTGACTGGGTTGGCGATATCATTGATCGTAAGTGCACATCTGGTTACTCACTCAGTCTTGGTTCCGGGCCTATCTATTGGTCGAGCAAGAAGCAAGATGCGATTTCTCTATCTTCATCTGAGGAAGAGTACAGAGGGGTAGTTAACATAACCATTTAGGCTATGCGGCTACAACATTTTCTCATTGAGTTGGGCATTCAGTTTCATTGGTCGATCGTCATCTGTTGTGACAACCAAAGCACTCTGAAGTTCTACAGAGATCCAGTTCAGAGGCAGCGGACGAGGCACATCGAGATCCACATGCACTACATCTGGGACTTGGTACATGAGGGGATCATCGACTTATAGTTCTTTCCTTTAGCAGAACAGACGACAGACATTTTCACCAAGACCTTCACTGAGCAGAAATTTCATTCTCTACGAGGTCGTCTTGGAGTGAAGGACACAATTGCCTAGAAACTATAGTTTTTATTTTTTATTTTACATACATTGCACCTTGAGGGGGGGGGTTTACCATGAGTTTTTCCCTCTTTCCTCACATTATTTTCAGTGTATCTTTTGTACTTGGGTACCTAACATGGCCTCATTGCTGGGACCCAATCTTTATTTTCACCATAGTGATGTTCAGGGGGGGTGTTGGAGTTACTTCACACACACCTAGGATTTATTTTTCCTAAGGTTTTTATTTTTTTATTAGTCATAATTAGTCATTATCCAGTCTCCTATATTTTAGGACAGAATATTCCACCTGAATAATATTCTCTTTTAGTTCACACTTCAGTTTGACTAGTTGAGTTGAGTTTAGATGTTGCGTTGGGATCATCATCATGCAACATTGGGATAATCACCATGATAATTCAACCTTGCCTTGGTATCATCACCAAAGTGGCGCATTATCCTTGATTCCTTGATTTAACTCATCACTACCTTTTGTTCAGTCAGTTAACTGAAGACTAGTTGACTAGTTAACTCAACTAGGTGGAAGTTCACTCTCGTAACTGACTAAGAGACTAGAATAGGTGGCAGTCCACTCTCGTAACTGTTGGTGTGTGTAAAAATCACTCTATACCACCACTATGGTCACTTGGTTCACCTCAATTCAAACTCATTGAGATATACAGAGTATATCATGTGTAAATTATTCATTATTCACAACGGTTAATAAAAATTCTTTCCATTCTTTCTCTCCTTCTTCTTCTTTTTCCAATTCTCTCTACAAATGTGTGTATCATTGTTTAGCTAGATCTATTATGTGCAGGTCAACACATTTACATGTTTTGATATGATTCATATATCAAATAGCTCATTTCTTTTCTATTCATCGGGGATTAAATTATCCTTTGAATAATAAGCACATGAAATAGAACTAGCAACATAAAATATACCCTTGATGCTCATAGTTGTAACCTTAGGTTCATCATCATAATATGATCCAATATATTGAACTATGGTAGTGGTCTTATTTTTTCCTTTCTTATGCCAATCCCAACTTGGCTTCAACTCTGGATGCAATTTCCAACAATGATCCTCGTCATTTCATTTCTTCTAAAAATGAGAACAAGAATTCCATTGAGAAACTAACATGGTCATTCCTTCTACTTGACTTAAGATGAGTCACTTGTACACTGACTTCATCAAGGTTAGTTGGATTAAACAAAAGTATTTTATGCTTCAAATAATCATGTAATCCACCTATATACTTCAACAAATTTTCTTGTGTGTACAATGGAATTCCTAATATCAAAGCTTTTTTCATAAACTCTTGATCTAGATTATTTTCGGCATGAAATGAGAGAGGAGATATAACATATAAATATACATAGATATTTCAAGAGATCCAATAATATAATAGAGATATATTGGATATATAACAAGAGGCACAGATATACAGTAATACACAATTTCTATTAATGAGCGAAATGTACAAAACTGTAGAAATACAGAGTGAAAGACTCGCTAGAATGGTGGTAGCTTATCTCTGAGAAGAGATGTCATGAATACTCACATTCACAAGAATATAATCTTACAATGAGTCTCCAAAGGCATTTTTAACATAAATAAAATTAAAAACCCTAACCCCGGAAGATGAAAATCCAACAGTTTTGTGGACCTCGTTTTGGGTAGTTTGGTCTATCAAATTCCTAGGGGCATAACTTTGGCATACAATATCCATTTGTGGAGAACGATACCTCATTGGAAATGTATCATTGAGGAGATTCATTTTGAGGGATCAATCAGAGCCTTCAACTATCATTGAGGTTTTATATCCCAAAAAACTTCATTTAGGCCCTCAAAATGGCCCTAGAAGTTTAGGAACTAAAAAACTGCTAAAAATAGTAAATTGTGAGAATATTGTTTTGATCGAGTTGGAATACATGGGTGGCCAAATATATCCACCTAGATCAATCCTCCCTCCTTAGGAAGAAATGGTCTCCATTGCGTTGAGTTCTTGGGGGAGAGGGAAAAGTGTTTGTTGAATCTTCATTTTGATGAGCTTCTTGCCTTGTTGGAGAAGTTGTGTTGCTTGGTTTGTTGAAGACTGTCACGAACCTATTGCTGGCAGGATTGGACATTTTTAACCATCCAAGTTACCTGAGATGAATGTGCACAGAAGGAATATTTTCTCTTTTCTACAATCTTATCGACCTGATTATGTTTGATAGAAGGTGCTTGGACTAAGACTGTAGTGGTTGCAGTGTCCTTTTGTTCACATTTTGAACATATTGTGAAGAAGATGAATTTTGTAGTATGATATACTACCTTGAAACATTGTTTAGTTGGGACAGTAGTAAAAACTACCTTTGTTATACTATAGCTATGACCCCCTAGAGTAACAATGACACTATGGGGTCAAGACTCATAAATAGCATGACACTTACACATATATGGTTGGACCAAAAGAACATCACATACATCCAATGGGGAAACATCACATAATACCTCATCCTTGAAGGGATGGATGTCATATGTAAATCGACACTGCTAGCTGACACGATGGTCTCATCCCTGGCAAAGCCACATAATGTTGTATAGCTATGGGTGTGGTTTTGTCGACAATCCCAACTATTTGAAAACCTATCTTAAGATGAGGTTTTTCTGGCTTCCACTATCAACAATAAAATGCAACGGGGTTCCCTTCACCCACATCTATGAATGAAAAATGTGCTTCCCCTCTTCAGGATCCGCTAGTTCTTCTGGTTGAATTGTTGTGGTCGTGACAATGGTAGTGGATTTGTGTTGATGATCTATATTCTACCAGTATTTTATAAATTAGATTCTGAATCAGGGTTTGGATCCTTGTCTTTGATCTCATCCATGAATGAATATTTTGAGCGACATTCATTGGTGTTGTGCTAGGGGATTTTGTGGAAATCGTACCATTTTCCAATGCCCTTCTTCCTATTTCCATTACCCTTCTTTTCTGTGGCTTGGATTGGTTTTCTAAACGATAGTTGTTAGGGCCATATTTACCATACTTTGGTTGTTGCATATTTGTAGACCCAAACTCCCATTTGTTCTGGTGCATCAATTTCTTCTCGATTTTAATAACATATCGATAAGAAACACCCAGTGATGAGATGTTGATAAAATACATTTTAGTTTGTATGTATCTGTGTAGAGACCCGCGGTATTTCAGAACCAAATGTCAGTTGGAGTCTTTGATACCCAGCTTGGTGCACAAGGTATGGAAGGTTTTGGTGAACTTTGACACTTCTTGGCCCCTCTCTTGCCATAGTGTGGTCCATCTCATGTATTGGTCATCATAGTTTCCAAAAGGGTAATATTGTTCCTTGACCTCATCCACAAAAAAATCCCAAGTGGGCTAGACCCCATATTTTCCATAATCCTCTGTCAAAATTTTCTCCTAGTAAGTTTCCCACCAATATTTTACATGGGGGAGATAGTTAAAGATTATGAATGTGATATTTTCCTTGTCGGAAAAATTTTGAATAGAGAAATATTCTTCTAGCATATTTAACCATTTTTCTAGGGCATCAGCATCTATCTGACCTTCAAATACGGGAATATAAAAATTGAATTATACCTTGAAAGGAGAGGTGCTTCCAAAGTGGTTTCTTGATGAAGACACACCTGTTGTTATCAAAAGGCATTGAAGAATGTGGGAAAAATTCTCCATCAATTTGTCCCTCTATCGCGTGAGAGGTTTCTCAAGAAACAAATTAATAGAATATTCTACTCCGTCATTTTTATTTTCTTCCACCATGGGGGGTTTCTTGGGCGTGTGAGAGAGATTTTCCTCAAGAGAGACAATATCAAGACCCGAATTTCTATACTCATATCTCATTAGGAACATGCACTAAAAAATGATCAAGAGCAACCTTCGTTGATACGACTAGTCCAGATTATTTTCAGCACGAAATGAGAGCGAAGATATAACATAGAAATATACATAGATATTGAAAGAGAGCCAATAATATAACATATATATTGCAATATATCCAATAATATAATAGATATATATCAGATATATAACAAGAGGCACATATATACAGTAATAGACAATTTATATTAATGAGGGAATTGTACAAAGCTGTAGAAATACAGAGTGAAAGACTTGCTAGAATGGTGGCAGCTTATCTTAGAAGAGATTTCACAGCTACTCACATTCACAAGAAGATAATATTATAATGAGGATCCAAAGTCCTTTTTAACATAAAAAAAATCCAAAACCCTAACCCCAGAAGATGAAAATCCAATAGTTTTGTGGACCCTGTTTGGGGTAGTTTGGTGTATCAACTTCCCGGGGGGTGTAAATTTGCATACGATCTTTGTTTGGGGTGAACAATAGATCGTTGGGAAGGTATCATCGAGGAGATTCATTGTGGGGGCTCAATCAAATCCTCTTATTTTTATTTAGGTGCTTGATCCTGAAAAAACTTCATTTAGGCCCTCAAAATGGCCCAAAAAGTTTAAGAACCGAAAAACTGCTAAAAATAGTAAATTTCCAAAAGATTGTTTTGATTCAGTTGGAATAGGTGGGTGGCCACCTATATACACCTATATCAATACTCTCTCATTAGGAATAAATTGTATCCATTTCATTGAGTTCCTAGGGGAGAGGGAAAAGTGTTTGTTGAACCTGCATTTTGATGAGTTGCTTGCCTTGCTGGAGAAGTTGTGTTGCTTGGTTTGTTGAAGACTGTCACGAACTTGTTGCTAGTAGGGTTGGGAATTTTTAACCAGTTAGGATACCTAAGATGACTATGTGTAGAATGAATATTTTCTCTTTGTTGCAATATTGTCGACCTTCTTCTATTTAGAAGGTGCTTGGACTGAGGCTGCAATGGTTGCAGTGTCCTTATGTTCACCTTTTGAATATATTGTGAAGACGATGAATTGTGTAGTATGAGATGCTACCTTGTGGCACTGTTTAGGTGGGACATTAGTCAGAACTACCTTTGGTATCCTGTAGAGATGACCCCTCAGAGTAACAATGACACTATGGGGTCGAGACTCATAAATAGAACGGTGCTTCCACATATATGGTTGGCCCAAAATAACACCACATACATCCAATGGGTAAACATCACATAATATATCATCCTTGAAGATTTGGATGTCATATGTAAATAGGAATTTCTAAATGACACAAAGATCTCATCCTTGGCGAAGCCACCCAATGTTGTATGGCTACGGGTGTGGTGTTTTCAACAATCACAACGATTTGACAACCTTTGCTAAGATGATTTTCTTCTAGCTTCCATTATCAACAATAAAATACAGTGGGGTCACCTTCACCTACATATGTGAATTAAAAATGTGCTCCCCCTCTTCAAGTTTCGTTGGTTCTTCTGGTTGAATTGTTGCGGTCACGACAGTGGTAGTGAGGTCTGCGTCGATGATCTGTCTTCTACCAGTATTTTCAGAATCAGATTCTGAATCAGGGTTCGACTCCTTATCTTTGATATCATCCACCAATGAATATTTTGAGAGACATTCATCGGTGTTTTGTGAGGGGATTTTGTGGGAATATCTCCATTTTTCAGTGTCCATCTTCGTCTTTCCATTACCCTTATTTCCATGTGGCTTGGACTGGTTTTTTGAAGGTTGTTTGTTAGGTCTGTCTTTACCATACTTTGGTTGTTGTGGATTTGTATACTTGAACTCCCATTTGTTCTGGTGCTTAAATATATTCTTGATTTTAACAACATATCAATAAGCAACACCCAATGATGAGATGTCTATAAAATCCATTTCAATTTGGATGTATCTGTGTAGAGCCCCACGGTGTTTCAGAAAAAATGTCACTCGGATTATTTGATAACTAGCTTGGTGTGAAAGGTATGAAAGGTATTGGTGAAATCCAACACTGCTTGTCCCCTCTCTTGCGGCAATGTGGTCCATCTCATTTAGTCGTCGTCATATTTTCCAACATGGTAATATTGTTCCTTGACCACATCCACAAAAAATTCCCAAGAGGGATCGACCCCATATATTCCAGAATCCTTTGTGGAACTTTTCTCCCAGTAAGTTTCCCACCAATGTTTGACATGGGAGAGAGCCTTAAGGAGTGTGAAAGTGATATTTTCCCTGTCAGAAAAATTGTGAATGGAGAAATAACCTTCTAGCATATTTAACCATTTTTCTAGGTCATCCATATATATCTGAACTTCAACTACGAGAATATCAAAATTGACTTGTACCTTGAAGGGAGAGGTGATTCCAAAGTGTTTTATTGATGAATACATGTCTATTTTTATCGGCAGACGTTGAAGGATGTGGGGAAAATTCTCCATCATTTCGTCCCTCTGTTGTGTGAGAGCTTGCTCAAGCAACAAATTAATAGAATATTTTACTTAATCATTTTTATTTTCTTCCTCCATGGAAGATTTCTTGGGCATGTGAGAGTGATTTTCCTCAGTATAGACAATATCAAGACCAAACTTTGTATACTCGGACCTCGTCGGAGAAGCACTGAAAAACGATCAAGAGCACCATACTCTGATAACATTGATTCAGATTATTTTCGACATGAAATGAGAGAGGATATATAACACATAAATATACAGATATATTGAAATATATCCAATAATATAACAAATATATATTGGATATATAACAAGAGGAACAAATATACAATAATACACAATTTCTATTAATGAGCAAAATGTACAAAATTGTAGAAATACAGAGTGAAAGACTCACTAGAATGGTAGAATCTTATCTCTGAGAAGAGATGTCACAACTACTCACATTCGCAAGAATATAATATTACAATGAGGCTCCAAAGGAATTTTTAACATAAATCCAAAACCCTAACCCCAGAAGATGAAAAGCCAATAGTTTTGTGGACCCCATTTTGGGTAATTTGGTGTATAAACTTCCTGTGGGCATAACTTTGGCACGCAATATCTGTTTGGGGCGCACGATAAATTGTTGGAAATGTGTTGTCAAGAAGATTCATTTTGTGGGCTCAATCAAATCCTTTGGTTCTCATAGAGGTGCTCGATCCCGAAAAAAATCATTTAGGTCCTCAAAATGGCCCCAGAAGTTTAGGAGCTAAAAAACTGCTAAAAATATTAAATTGCCAAAAGACTGTTTTGAGCCAGTTTGGGTGGCCACTGATATCCACCTGGATCAAATACTGATTATACTCCCGTACACATTTTTCTTTAATTTTCCTTAATTTTTCCCAATCCATCATTTCCTTTTGCATGTATCATAATGGATAAATTTGTTTCTTTAATGCAACAATAAACTCACTCCAAGAAGAGATAATTTTACCATACTTAAGGAGGTCTTATTGATTTTTTATCTCCCATGAGATCAAATTTGTGCCTTAGTCGAAGAGAGGATTTTTGGATCTTTGCATTTTCATCAATAATCTTCTGAATTTTGCAATAAAATTCAAGTTGCTTGATCTAGTTATCCAACTTTTCTGCATTCAGTTCACCATCATACATTGACAAAAAAAAATTAACATCTAGCTTCAATAAAGGAAAATCAGAAGGAGTTTACTTAGAAGGTTTCTTGAAAGAATATATTCCACTGAAACTAGAAGAAGAGGATGAATATGATCGGGATGGAGGAATTTCAGGAGGATCACCATCACTTCCTTCAACTTTTGCATATGGACCACCTTCCTTGTCCTTCTTTTTGTCTCTGTACAATTCTTCCATCGTGGCTTGCATTTTTATGAACGCTTAAAAGAAATCCTCTTCATAACCAAATGGATTTCCTTCCCTCAATGACGTCATTTCTCATCTTCATAATACACATCCAATTTCAGGATTAGCTTCTTCAAGAGATCTTCACCACACTTGAACTTGAGCTTGGTTAACATTCACCACCTACAAATCATGTTAAACCTTCTTTGATACCAAACTTGATCTGAAATACACTAACTTGATTTCAATTATAAATGTGAAATAACTTAGCTCAAATATTAAAAGCACTTAATGGAGAAATAAAATGTTGAATTGAAGAAATAAAGAGCAATAGCAAAGACAAAAGACACAAGTTTATAACGAAGTTAAACCCTCTTGGGCTACATCTTCGGGTCTGCTTCCAATGAGTGACCACTCCATTAATGATGTCAAAATTATCAAATTACATCAAATGGTCTCCAACCTTCTCTAAACCTATCTTTGGCCTCTTTAGGAAGATTACAATATGCTTGGGAAGAAATTTTCTTTCTCTTCCTATTCTCAAAAGGGCTTAGAAATGCTCCATTTCTCAACTTTACAATAAACCAACACTCAAAAATAGTTTGGGTTGAATCCTTACCCAAAACCCATGTATGGTCGAATGGTAAAGTTTGTGTATATATAATACATAGGTTGTTATAGGATAATTTTGTGAGTGCGGACAGAAACCGACCTCCCTAGATCCACCTGGTATCTAGAACAAAACAGGACAGAATAATACACTTCCCCTACATCTAGCCTATTGAATGAACTAAGAGATAAGGGCTATGGACATACCTTATGAACGCTTTCCTTATGTCTCTTTTGTTCCAAGCTCTGCTTCAATGCTCTTGTCTCGTCTAGATCACAACAAAACAAACCAATCGAAGTAAAGACAAGTTAAAATATTCAATGACTAGTCTATACATATGATCAAGGAATTATGTAATAAAGTGACATCATCTTTATGGGAAAGGGACATATTACTGTATTGCATTAATTGAAAGAGAAACTTACAACATGATCCTTGATTTCACAGGTCTCCTTTCGATGGCTTCTAGCTCTCACACACACACTTGCTCATGTATGAAGAAAATGTACCACATGTGATGACCTTGTTGTTGCCTCTCGCTGCTGTAGCATCAGTCCTCCACATAGTCTTGCACTAATTCTCTAATCAATCTCTTGCTAACTTGCTGAACTTATTCTTGCTTAACCCTTTCCATGAGAAATCTCCTCAATATATAGGAAGAGATAGATTAGTTACTTGGATAGGGAATGATCCCAAGATATCTGGAATGATAGTACTTGAGTAACCACTCGAAAGCCAACTCATCCTTCTAGAAGATCCCCTTCTAGAAGATTCGAGATCTTTATATTTTTCCCATTTAAAATCATGTCCGCACCCTAGCCATGAGTACAGTGCGGGAAGTTCGCACCCGAGCTTAAGGTATCCTATGGGAGACAAGCATTCCCACAGGTGAATGTATAAGCAGCCTACGAACATGTTTTAAAGTATGGATTCTGGAAGAAGACAACTATAACTTTTCTCAGGAAAGTGTTTTTGATAAAGAGATTGATTTTCCATCATCATGACATCATCATGACCTCATCACAATGACCAAATTTGTAGATAATAGAATTCCCCCCAAAGTCTGAGAGCGGAACCAGTGACAGTCGAGAGACTTTGTAAGCTGCATGTGTGTGTCGAGAACCAAAAGCGCATCTAATCAGAGACCTGCAAACATCCAAGCATCAGAAAAATATCATATGTATCAATTCCAAGGTAGGCATTCCCATACTCAGATCATAGATGGATGACATCATAAACCAAGGTCATGGCCACCAATCATACACTGTGGATCCATGCCATCACTATATAACACAGCCACCTGAATACACTATGGATCTGTGCGACAGAAATTTCAGTCAAGACGACATAGCCACGAATCATACACAGTGGATCTATGTGCCACAAATCATGTATACTCCATTGCAACCTGGATCACAAAGATAATATCCAGGGTCTTCAATCTCGTCGCCCAAAGTACGAATCTGACCATGTGATTACATGAGTTGAAGTCGAACATGGTAGAAACCACTTGATTACTGGTCATTGATGTATACCGTTAACAAGTGTGAGGGAAATCACTATTAATGTCAATGACTCCCAAGGTACTATAGTACAATCCATCAACTGCGAATAAATGAGTTGATGTCGAACACTCGACGGAATCTCTCGATCAGGGGTCGATGATTTAAACCCACTGTCGAAAGCAAGAAACTTGCCATTGAGGCATGCAAGCTTCAAGGTACTGAATAATTTCTAAGTCTTAATTCTGGATAATGTGCTGAAGTTGACAGAACAAGACTCGTCACAGGAGGGCCTTGATGTATCCCACATCAGTGACACAAAATGAGTAACAGATCTTGTAAGTGAAACAGAGCATGTGACAATTGAAATTTGGACACAGGGAATGAAAGTATAACTACAGATGGCTGACTCAATCGAGGTTTGGACTGCTCTTGAACACATGGACGACACGACCAATGATTTGGTAGCATTGACTCAAAGACGACACATGGAAAGACCTTTTTATTGAATCGTATGAGAGACAAATGGATTTACCAAACCGACTTCAAATGATGAATAGAGGGTGTCATGTTCAAGAGAGACACTTACTGCCAATTAACACAAAAACAAAACATATCCCTTTCCCAAATTTTCCCCCACCATTTCTGGAAAGTACCTCTTTATTTTTACGCAAGCTTGAAGAGGATCACATATGCTTGTTGATATAATCTCATCCTTCAGACGAGTCCCTCGGAGTATTTTTAACAAACCCTAAGAAGGAGTGGTTCGGTCCCATCACGGGTCA
>JZKD02S1622897.1:495720-515287 GCA_000966675.3 Picea glauca
AGGATATGATGAAATAAAATTCGTTTCATTCAATGAATCCTAGTTATGGGAGAGAGAGATCAATTTCCGAATCAAACTCAATACTAGAATGCAAATGCAATGCTCAATTTCCTTTTCAGATACCAATGCAAACAATCATGTAGCAATGAACAATGTCAAAATGTCTTTTTCAAAACTTCAAAACTCTTAAAACTTTGATTTTCAATGTTCTCGCAAAAAGCAAAAACAAAAACTTGAAACAAAACATGCAGTTCACTTTCCAAGAAGAACTCTAAATAATGAGAAAAGAAAACCAAATTGTAAAGACTCAAACAAACAATCCAAGCCAATACTTTCAATGAAAGCAAAAACAAAAGCAAACCAAAGAATTTCTCAATGTAAATGAAAAAATTTGTCCTTTCGAACCAACAAGTACAAGAGAAACACCAAAAAACTCAACTCTCAACCAATCCCTGGTTCTCAGCGAGTCAGATGCACTCAACTCTATAAAGCAAAGATAATGACAAAGCCAACAAAAGCTAAGAAACGAAAGTCAAGTTTCAAAGGCAAGAAAACCCAGAAAACCTAGATCAGTTCCAGCAAGTCAATTATAGCAAAAGATAGGTAAGTCATTGATTCAACAAGCCAAAGAGGTCCAAATCAACATACATGAGCTATTGATAGGGTTAAAACTTGAATTCAAAAAAATTTCAAAAATTGTTCGCAGGCTAGTTTGAGACACAGTGCGAGAAACTATGGTTCCTGCAGGCCACTTTGATGCAGCATGCGAACTATCTGCACTGAAACATATATGCAGGATGCGAACAGTCAAGGTTCTCGCATGATGCTAATGGACACAGTGCAGGAATCCCTGAAACTAATGAAAAATTTGAAAGAGCAAGCAAAAATCAAATTGTCTTATAGACCCAAAAGGTCTCTCAGGGTATCTTGAGGACTCAAAGACAGACAAATCAAGAGAAAAATGCAAACAGAGAAAATGGCCACAGAAAGTTCAAAAACCAAAAAAAACAAAAGGGATAGCTCCCCAGTGGAGTCGCCAATTTTGTTATAGGATAAGTCTGTGAGTGCGGACACAAACCAACCTCCCTAGATCTACCTGGTATCTAGAACAAAACAGGACAGAATAATACACTTCCCCTAGATCTAGCCTATTGAATGAACTAAGAGATAAGGGCTATGGACATACCTTATGAACGTTTTCCTTACGTCTCTGTTGTTCCAAGCTCTGCTTCAATTCTCTCGTCTCATCTAGATCACAACAAAATGAACCAATCGAAGTAAAGACAAGTTAAAATATTCAATGACTAGTCTATACATATGATCAAGGAATTATGTAATAAAGTGACATCATCTTTATGGGAAAGGTACATATTACTGTATTGCATTAATTGAAAGAGAAACTTACAACCTGAGCCTTGATGTCATAGGTCTCCTTTCGATGGCTTCTAGCTCTCACACACACACTTGCTCATGTATGAAGAAAATCTACCACATGTGATGACCTTGTTGTTGCCTCTCGCTGTTGTAGCATCAGTCCTCCACACAGTCTTGCACTAATTCTCTAATCAATCTCTTGCTAACTTGCTGAACTTCTTCTTGCTTAACCCTTTCCATGAGAAATCTCCTCAATATATAGGAAGAGATAGATTAGTTACTTGGATAGGGAATGATCCCAAGATATCTGGAATGACAGTACTTGAGTAACCACTCGAAAGCCAACTCATCCTTCTAGAAGATCCCCTTCTAGAAGATTCAAGATCTTTATCTTTTTCCCCTTTAAAATCATGTCCACACCCTAGCCATGAGTACAGTGCAGGAAGTTCGCACCCGAGCTTAAGGTAGCTTGCGGGAAACAAGCATTCCCGCAGGTGAATGTATAAGCAGCCTGCAAACATGTTTCAAAGTATGGATTCTGGAAGAAGAAAACTGTAACTTTTCTCAGGAAAGTGTTTTTGATAAAGAGCTTGATTTTCCATCATCATGACATCATCATGACCTCATCACAATGACCAAATTTGTAGATAACATAGGCCACATGGTAAAATTCCAACTAGTTAGATTTTATGGGGTATACAATATTTTCATAAAAAAATTATTAAAGTTCCATGTCGTAACAAGAAACATGTAGTTGGTGCATTGGTAAAGTGGTTTCATAGTTGTGAGGTGGTCATGGGGTCAAGCCCACAAACCTCCCCCTTTAGGTTATAGTTACAACCATAGACTTTAAATATAAAATTCTTGACCATAACAAGCTCTAACCGTGGTCTATTGGTTAAACTATTTGGTTTGGTCCAACAAGTTTGGAGTTTTGATCACCCCACCATTTGTTCTAGAGAAGTTAAGTCCCTTTTGAGAAAAATCAAGCTACCGCATGGAAACCTTTGATTGGTCCACATGGAAGTAGGGATCATTTTAGGGGATAAATTTCTCTAATGGGATAATTTTCCAAGGGTTTTCCCCAAAAATGATTCGCTATTATAAAAATGATTCTCCCAAATCCTATAGGATAAAATTATTTTTCCTTAAAAATCACTAAAAAGTTATACAAACTATATAAAATCCTTAGAAATTTAAATGTTTTTACAAAAATATTGCCAAACATTTTATAGTTGGCATATGGAGGATTAGTAAGATTCGCCAAGTTTTCTACATTTTAAAATAAATATCCATGCTTAAAATCATCTCTACATGGTAGCCATGTCATGGCTTAATCACCACATATGTCAGTGCCATGCTAACACCACATTTTATCCAGGCAGATCTCCACACATGGAAGGGACTTTACTTTGTTCACCAAGTTGATTTGCAGAGTGGTGAAGATGGTGAACTTATATGTTTTGAGTTTTATTTTCTCATGCATTTTATTAATTATTTGTGAGGAAAATGTCTCATGCATTCTTATGCTATTATGAGATTCTCATGCATTTAATTATGCTTTATGAGATTTCAGAAAAACTCATACATTATTGATGTAAAATGATTAATACTTGTGAGGGAAATTAGACTCACGTATTTATCATTAAATTGTAAATTTGGAAATTGTTTTTTATGTGAGAAATTACCTCACACCAATTTTCCATTATTCCCAATTATAGGTGTAGAGAATCAAGGACATGGATGAAGAGTCTTTGGGAGGTTTTGAGACTTTTCCCATTATGTGCTTGAAGATAGTTTGAGATCCTACATTCATGGATCTTGTCTTTCCTCTTTTGTAATTAGATCCTATTACTATGGATCTAGGAATTAATGTTCTTTCTTAAGAGAGACTGAGGAAAAAATATATAATGTCTTATGTGAGCCCTTTGAAAGGAAGGAGAGTAATGAAGAATTAATAAGTGGATTTATAAAGATATAGTACTACTACTCCTAAGTATTGAGAGACTTATTCATGTAAGGAATTATCCTTCTTATGCATGGAGAGATATGAGTGTGAGTAGTCTTCTTGAATCCTCATTGAAGGAGAAGGCATCTCTTATGTAATCACTTATGAGAAGGTCCCAACATATTTTGAGGAAGGAATGAAAGAGATATCTATTCCAATTGAAGCAGGTCCGGAGATGTAGCCCGGGAGAGGTGAACTCTGTTACCAACATCAGTTGTCTCTCTCTTGTCTTTTCATGTGATTTATTCCATTTGAGTTCATATAGGTTATGTATTATTGTTTAAAAGAATGGTTAATCATGGATTCATATTCCTTTTAATCCTTATGAAAATACTTCATCAGAAAACTATTCTCGATTGCAAACTTGTGTAGAGTAAGTACTCACCCGTTTTCAGATCATGTGGTATCAGAGCTAGGATGACTGCTTTACAGGATGGGAAAAGGAGTGAAGAAAGCAGAAATACTTCAAGAATTAGAAGAGATAAATCACAACATTCAAGATGAAAATGTAGAATTGAGGAGACTTTTGTAGGTTGTAGAGGAAGAGAAGCAAGAGCTTCAAGAGAGGTCTCAGCTTCATGGAGAAGTCCTCAATGGAATTATTGGAGAATTGTAGCTCGAATTGAAAACCAAGGATGATATCTTGGCTAAGTTGCAGTGTGGTGAACGAATGGAAGACACACAACCTTCTATCATGGATGCACAAACTCAAACCGAGGTATATGATGTTTCATCATGTTCAATGTTTTCTCAGTATGAAACTAATGTGGGCATGAATCTCCTCACGAAGATGGGATACAGAGGAGGTGTACTTGGCATTATGGCCAAGGAAGCACTCATCCATTAGAGGTGGTACAAATACCACGATTTGTAGGTTTGGGATACGGTCAAGAGGAGATTGGAGAGTGCTAAAATGCTTCTAAAGAAAAAACCATCTCTTCACCATCATATTCCAAGAAAGGAATCAAGCCATCCTATCCTCATCAAAACAAGAACCACTTAGGAAAGTATAAAGGACATTTCAATTATTTTCTTACATATAAGAAAAATGATTGTGGCCATAGGTATTCTAACCAGGATGTAGCTAAGCATCAGAAAAAAAACAAATTGGGTTAAGAAGAGAGATGGGGTCACCAAAAGTGAGACCAAGCAAAAAACACACCTTCCTAGTCCTCCTTTTAGGAATGCACAATTGAAGGGAAAGCGAATGAATTTCTGCAGTTACTGCAACATCAATGGCCATTAGGAGAAGAGGTGTTGGAAATTTCACCCTGAAATTCAATACCAGTCAAGTTGGCAGATGATTAAAGATCCCACGAAGAAGGAAGCTCCATCAACCATTAAAGAAAAAATGTTACAAGAAGAAAGTGCTTGGTATTGGCCTGGTAAGCAATGGATATTTTATCTGCAAAATTGAATTTTGTTGGTTTTAAGTTTTGGATTTGGTAGGAGGCATGATAAAAATGGATCCTCCTTGGTCCCAGATTATGGTCTACATACAGGAATTGTTGCCTCCATAAGATTTGAAAGATATTAGAAAGGATCTATTGAGAGGATGCACAATGGACGTGCAAAAGACCTACAAGTTTGGGGAAGTCTACATGGATTCCATTATCGGTGTTGTTGTCTGCCATCACTATAATTATGAATATATCAGCCTTTTCTATTTTTAGACCATAATGAAAAATGAAACGGTGTGTGATGGGTTTGTGGTATTAGTCGTTGCCTGGTGTGATATTTTTTTACTCGTATGTTGCAGAGCCACATGTTCAAGACGATTCTGCAACTTGTTGAAGTGTATATGTACCACATAAGCCACTCGATCTAGCATTGACATTAGAGAATAGTGTCACTAATGGAGGTAACATGATCATGGTCATTCCCATGGACAAGGAATTCATGTTCTAGTGATACCATCGTGATATGACTTGAGGTGGTGGTGACATATGTTCTCAATCTCACAGAAATATTATGTATCAATCTTGTTGGTCAAATTCAATGAAGTATGACTAGTGCATATTCACCATTGCCTCAAAATATGCTTGGAATATGGATACGGTTCATTGGATCTCTAGTGTACTCGTTCTCTAGTCATACGATTTACTGAGAATAAAGAAGTCTACCTACAATTTTGTTGATGAAAGAAAGGGCCAAAAGAAATCTAAAACTATGATTCATGGCCATGTTCAATCCTCTCCAAGTTTTGTCCAATTCATCTTGAGTTTTAACTCCATTTTATAGCGACACGACAATATATATGATGGTTCCATGGAGCTCTAAGGTTATAGGACAAACAAATAAATCTCACATAATTGTCGTTTAAGCACTGTTGATAACAGTTGCAACTCTGGATACCTACATGCATGCTCTCTCTTATTATGGGCTATCTTACCAATGGTGAGGATATATTGTTCGTGTCAAATCTGGAGCAAGTGGTGGATCATATCCATGTTCATATTAATTCAGTGTCTCCTTTCTATGTTGGTACTTATCTTGACCAAATCACGTCGTTGAGGCCTCTCTTTGAACCAGAAATCTGATTGTGCAATCCACTGAGGCTCGATTGCAGTCATGATGTGTTGCCATTGATAGCAAATTAAAACCCTGATTTTTTAGGTTGCACAGGAAACGAACCTGAGACATGATGGCAATGTTGAAGGTAAAACGGGATGTTGAACACATTTTCACAGCACAGGAGGCTCAAAAGGAGGACCGCTAATTTCATCCACAGAAGCTTCATTATGGAGGGAAAAAATGGTGAATAGATGGTCCCAAACTGGTAAAATGATGGACCCAAATCAAGATCTCACAAACCTCTAGAGACCCAGTTAGCCTAGAATGAGATGTGGAATGCTTGATGTTGGCACAGGGGAAGAACCGGGGTTCAACACTTCAACAGAACACCAGCAAGACCCTAACTACCGACCCTTTTGGAAACAGATACGAAGCAGGTGAAGTCTCACCCGAGATAGAATAAGGGGGGGTTACAGGACTCAGGTGTTTGTAACCAAACTAGGACACAGATCTGTGATAATAACACTTTGCAAAGTATTCTAGCAACACTTATAAGGGGACATGCATTATTTCATTAGATTTATTAACATCATAGAACAAACCCTAATATGGATCGGTGCAATAACAACAAAAATTAAGCATTTCTACCTCTTAGCACATACCATTGAATTAGATCTAGAATTCATTCATCTTTAAGTAAAGAACTAAGAATCAACATATCTATATATCATGCATTATAATCAAGGAACTAAGAAAATCAATAACATAAATAACACAGCACAAAGCAGACTAAAGACACAAGATATACGTGGTTCACCCTAGTGTGGGGCTACATCCACCAACTGCTTCATCTTCTTTATTATTCTTCAATATCTTACATTCAATTTCTCCTGTGCACTAAACCACAGAGTCAAGGTTGGCACCAAATAAGAGATCTGTGCACTGAGCACTAGATCCTCCTTCCCAAAACTAGGTCAAGGAACATAGCCAACTTCTCTATTGAGAAAAGAGCCTTAAATACACATTATGTTGCACAAAGAAACTCGAAACTACTTAGCCTCTTCCCACTATCCCTACTCTTCTATAATGCATTCTTACTTATACTTTTATAGTCCCTTACAATAAGGCCTAATCATGGGTAAACCCATGGGTCGACATCCCATAACCCATTACAAAAACCCTAAGGAACCCCTTGTTGGGTCCACATAGCCCGAAAAATTGGTGATATCCATGATCCCAACTCCGCCTAGGTGCTCCATCTTCGATCAACCTATAGAAGTACAAAAGTGTTCCAAACTTGACCAAGATTTCCTCAAAACTTGGTCAAGGGCCAAGAGGCCCCCAACACTCACATGTGACTCATCCTGAGTCACTCAGGTCTGGTCAATGTCACTTCAAAGGCCTCAAGATTTACTTGAGCTGCCTCAAATTGCTGCATCACTTGAGCCTCCTTCTCAGTGAGCTCTTGGATCATTTTCTTTGTAACAAGCCCTTCCAGACATTTTTCTATTGTCGCAACCATTTGGTCCAATTGCGAGCCTTGTCCTTCAATTTATTCAAACACCTTGCAGGCTTCATCCTGCATAGTTTGTAGTTTTTGCATGACTTCCATTACCCTTCCCTGGATGGCATTAATATGTTGTTGTACCATGCATTGTTCCTGGGACATATTCATTCTTTCAATTGCAGTGAGAAGCTTCATTTGCGCTTTCACAGAGAAGGCCTCTTGTTGTGCCTCCTGTAACTGTGCTTCCAATTTCCTTAGCTCTAGATCTTATGTGAGGAATTCATAAGTATGTGTGCTTCTATCACTCATTTTTTTGCATTCTGAGGTGAGGTATCTGATCCTTACTACTATTTTATTGGCGGCTTCCTCCCTCTGTTCACGCACCTCCTGTGGGGTGCTCGGTACTTCTTGGATATCCAACTTTTTTATCCTCACTTGAAGTTGTTGGATGGTCTCAACGAGCTTCACCACTTGAACCTCAACTGAATCATGTTCCTCCTGTGCAAATCCTGGCATAGAGAGACATGCTTTATTCACTGCTTCTTTGATCGTAGCTTGTTCTGTGAGAAATTTCTCATTTTCTCGCTATCACTTTGCTTTGTCCTCCTGGAGAATCACCTGAAACTCTTCTTTCTCATTTTCATATGTGGTTACATAGTACCATGCTACTCTAAGACTTCCTCTTTCTCTTATTTCAAGTCTTCTGTAGCCTTCTTCTTATCTTCTTGGACTTTCTAAAGTCAAGCCTCTATCGCATCTGCAAGTCTTCTCAATTGGGCTGGCTCATCCCCCAATTCTACAATATGTGACGAGGAAGGCGTAGTACGTACTGCATGGACCGAACAAATAGCTTGTTGTACTTCATTCAATTCCTTTTCGATCCTACCATATAGTTCGTCCTGCTTTGCTCCATATCTCTGCAAAATGTTCTCGAAATCATCCACCATGGCTCCACGGAGAAAACTGATGTCGTCTTCCATGAGCGTGGCCTCTAACTAGGGCTTACTAGTGCACGTCTTCTTTCTTGTTAAAGGTTTCTATGGAGAAAACTTCCTCTTCTGCAGTGTTATTGTTTCAGTAGGGGGATATTTCGGTGGTGTAGCTTCACCTTCTCCTTGATTTCCTCCCTCATCCCCTCCTCCTTTTCCATTTTCTTTGTCTCCTCCTCCTAGCGAGCCAAATCCATTTTCTTCAGAGGCATTGTCCTCCTCATTAGTCTTTATATTCTGGACTTCCTCCTTTTTCTTCTTCTTCTTTGTCTGGTTGAACTGTCTGACATGTTCAAACCAAGTGATTAGGGGGCTTCCTATGATGTCAGTGTCAGAGAGTTCTGCATCAACAATAGGTACAAGGAACTCCTTCATTCATTCCTTTATGATCTACTCCATGTATTCATTTGTCATCTTGTAATATGACTGTAACTCTTCCTTTCTCTCATCTCTACACATAGTGATATAGATAAAATGTGGATCTATGCGAAACTTTGCTATTGGTTTGTACTGGTGCAAGGTTTGTGGTGTCATGTGCGGAAATGATTCAATGGAAACCTTCAATTGTTGATAATATGCATGGAACACAACATTGGACTGAAATTTATTCAACATGTGTTGGTGTACCACAAGGTAGAGAACCTAGCTGCCAACAACTCTGAGGGTTCGATCTCCGAAAAGGTGGATCCTTCAGGAATTTGCCAAGCGACAAATGCAAGCAACACAATCATCCAACTAAAGTGGAATTTGTATCCTAGATCCTGAGCTTCACGGAAGCATTTCTCGATTTCATTGATGAGGTAACTCACCCAATTCATCTGCATTCCCCCCACACATTTTTCTACAAGGTCCACCATGAACTAGGTGACCTGTATGGGGTGGTTCTTTCTTACGTGTTTTCTAGCTATGAATTGGTAGGCAAGGTGCACTGTGCCATCCTGGATAGAGGCTACCTTGTAGCCTCTCTTTTCCTTTTCAACTTTGTCATAAGATTCCTTGATGTGTTGTGCCATGGAGTAGTTTGAGGCCTTCCATAGATAAAACTGTTGAGGGTCAGGTCCTTGCATGCTTAATCCTATAATCAACTGGATCAGCGTCGGATCCAAAGTAATCCGTCAATCGAGCCATAGGTATCTTCCATGGTAGCATGAAAAGAGGAGTTTAACGCAAGCATTAACCTTCTGGTGACAGTGAAAATGGGGAATCTTCATCACATTTATCACAGTGGACTGTGCCAGATCATTAATCCATGGTTGGGAGACCATGCGAGGATTCTTCCCAGTTCTCTTCATCAATTATCCGTGGGGTGCAAGCATAGCATAGTTATTCCTATCTCCTAGATTAAAATCGTTGTTCTTCAGTAGTGGGATCTATCCTAACTGACTCCCAACTATGTGTATTCCTTTCAGTATGTATGTGGTGATCAGGGTGTACTCGTAGTCTTGTGGGATGTTTTCGCAGTTAACTGTGCCAACCAAAGGTGGGATATAGTATGGTAAGATCGACAGGATATGCTTCTCATTATCCAGATCACCGCGATGCTTACTTCGTTGCTCATTCACAGTGTGACACAACTAGAACATCCTCCAGTCTAAGGGGAAGCCTACAGTCCCCTGGTCGACAATGTCTGTACACCTTCAGATAATGGTTTATAACCCATCAACTTCTTGAAGATCTTCGGGGTAGGCGAACGGATAAGCATGGTAGACAAACAGACAGTGACGTCTAGTTTCTGATAACATAGCTCGACACACAATAAATTCTCTATTAGCTCAGTTAATCACTGGTGGAAAAAAGTGGTCCCGACGTAGCCTCCGATAGATTAAATAAGTGGGGCCTCATAATGGATTCTTCCAATGGGAAGGAATGCTTCCATCAATGCGAATATGTTCATTATGGTGTGGTCTCAACATCCCAAAAGTGGTTCATCCTCCCATAAATGTGTTTCCTATTCATTCTGGAGCATCATTCTAACAGTCAGGGTACCTCCAATGGTCATATAGCTTCGTCGGGGGGAATTCCCATTCTGCGTGGCCATGTTGTTCCGGTGAGGTTCAAATATTGTGAACCTGCCTCTTGTGAGGTTCCAATCTGTGAATTCTTCCATCTATTCTCTGTATCTTCCTGTAGCTTTTCTAACTTGGATTTCTTTTTACTAAGCTTCCTTTCCTTCTTTCCTGTACTCTGAGTTTCTCTAACTATTTATGAATTCCTCTTTCCATTCTTATTCTTATCTTCTCCTAGTGTAGTGACTTCACACTATTGATGTTCTCTCAAAGGGTACGAAGTTAATATCCCTTCTCTTATTAATTCCAGGGTGGGTATTCCTCTTTCTTGCATGGATAGGTCCTTCAAACCTTCTTTCATTCTTTCAACCTCGATAACTAATTCTTTTTCCTTTTGTTTCTTCGACTTATCTTCTCATTCTTCTATTAGTCGGTCTATTTTTCTAGCTATGAAATCCCTTAGTTCTTGCTTTTTCTTTTCTATAGATTCTTCCTTTGCTTTCCTTCTGATCTGATCTTTCTCAATTCAAGTCTTACCTAGTAAAAGTGGGAAAGGGGCATTGTCCCCAATAAACTTAATGACTTCAAATTCCTCTTCAGTCGATTTTCCATGGATAATAATAGGTACATTAGTAACTCTTCCACATAAGGTTATCATCTTACCCTTAAACAAGCCTATCCTTCCCAATGAAGGTACCACAATAGGCTTTCCCAAAATTTCCCAAGTGCCTTCTGTCATAATTTTCACTTGTTTTTCTTCATCCAAGACATAGTCTATATCGAAGTCTTCTATTCTTATACTTATGCATTTTTTTACTTTCAGGATCTATGGTAAGATGGCATATTTGTGATCAATCATCATTTATTTCAACTATGACAACATAGTCTGAGCTTTCTCTAATTCTTTCTCTTTAAGATTCTCTAACAGGCTCTTAGTCTCTTGACTTCCTTCATAGTTTCCTTGTCTCATGTTCATTCTTTCAACTTTATCAATCATCCTTGGACAATCCTCAACTTCATGACCAATAATTTTACAACAAAGATAAATAGGACTTGTACCAGGGCATTCTTTAGCAAGATGTCTCTATCTTCTCCAATTATAAAATAATGTCAATCCTCTTTTTCTTTTATATGTTCCCCAACCTCTTATGTACTACACACTAGGATCACAGTGTTGGACCTACAATCTGCAAAAATTCTTTCTAGGTTCCTACATCCACTTATTAGTCAAAAAATTCTTTCTATGCATAGGAATAACATATCTTTCTTCATTTATATTAGCTTTACTTAGATCGACTCTTTCTTCCAACTGTGCCCTAGATTTCAGACTAGGACGGAATCTATTAAACATACTTAAATTCATACTTTCGGAACAAAAAAATTCACTTATCTTACTCTTATCAAAATACATAGCTTTACCTCTTTTGATATCTTAACTCTTTTCTTGAGATTGGATTTCTCTCTTAGCACAGAGCTTCACAAGTCAAGTAGAGTATTGCGCACTACAGTAGCAGATCTACGCACAGAGCTTATCTTTTCTTTACTTCAGTTCCCAACAATCACAGTTTCAGGTCGTAGAAACATAACCATTTGTTGGAATAGGGGTAGACCCAGTGTTCAAAACTTCAACAACACACCAACAAAACCCTAACTACCAGCCCTTTCAGCAACACCTGTGAAGCAAATTAAGTCTCACCCAAGATAGAGGCAGGGGGAGGTTATAGGACTCAGGTGTCTGTAACCAAGATGGGACACAGATCTATGATAATAACACTTCATAGAGTATCCTAGAAACACTTATAAGGGGAATTTCATTAGTTCATTAGATTTATTAACATCATAGAACAAACCCTAATATGGATCGGCACTGTAACAACAAAGATTAAGCATTTCTACCTCTTAGCACATAGCACTGAATTATATCTAACATTCATTCATCTTTAAGTAAATCACAAAGAATCAACAGATCTATCTATCATGCATTATAATCAAGTCACTAAGAAAATCAATAACATAAATAACATGGCACAAAGAAGAATAAAGACACAAGATATACGTGGTTCACCCCAGTTTGGGGCTATGACAACCAACGACTTCATCTTCTTTATTATTCTTCAATCTCTTAGATTCAGTTTCTCCTGTGAACTAAGCCATAGAGTCAAGCTTCATGCCGGACAAGATATCTGCACACTGAGAACCAAATCCTCCTTCCCAAAACTAGGTCAAGGCACAGATCCAACTTATCTATTGAGCACAAAACCTTACATACACATAATGTTGCACAAATAAACTCGGAACTACTTTCACTTAGCCTCTTTCCACTATCCCTACTCTTCTACAATACATTCTTACTTATACTTTTACAATCCCTTACAATAAGGCCTAATCATGGGTAAACCCATGGGTCGACATCCCATAGCCCATTACAAAAACCCTAAGGAACCCCTTGTTGGGTCCAGATATCCTGCAAAATCTGTGAGATCCGCTATCTCAACTCTGCCTAGATGCTCCATCTTTGACCAGCCTCTTGAAGTCCAAAATTGGTCCAAACCTAACCAAGGTTTCCTCAAAACTTGGTTGAGAGCCAAAACTCAACCCACAACAAAAATGATTCTAAGTGAATAAGCCATATTCTCAGGGAAGTTGAACCATTTTTTCCAAGGTGTTGTGCCTTTTTCGTCACCTTGGTGAGCAAATAAGAGGTGCTTGCATGCCCAGTTGGGTCCTGCTGAGCAAGACAGCTATAGAGGAAAGAGTTAGAGAAAGAAAACAAAACTATAAGAAAGAATTAAACTAATACAAACTAAAATCATAAGCATAGGGACATAGAGATAACAAAAACAAAAGGACCCATGTCACCAATGTTTTTAGGCTAATCTATTGATGAAATCAAAGCACCAAGAAGAAAGGGGACTATGATTCCCTTCTTACTCCAAGGGAAGGCTCTTGGACCCTCACAAGCTTGCTCTCCTTACAACAAAGAAAATGAAAATAGTGGTGAAAGAACTCTTTGCAAATCCACTCAATGGAGAGGTGTATTGCTCAATGAAATGGTGCCAATGTGTTCTTGTCAGGGATGAAGTCCTTAAAACAATATAGGCAGCATAACATTACTTTGAATTCCTTGAGAAAATGAGGTGCATTCATGGATTTTTATAGCATTGCTTTGGGCTTTTGTGTAAATACTTGTAGTGTGAAAAGAGGCCATTTAGGGCATTATTAGGTCTTTGACCAGTCCACCATTCGGATCTAGCCCGGATTTGGAGGTCAAATCGGCTTGGGATCTGAACCATAAGTGGTTGGGAGGCCAACCACATTCATAAATGTGTCATTTAGCAGGTGCGTGGATTTTTGCACTAACAGTCATGCATCGTGCACGTATGTGCACATTCTACGTTTCTGTTCCGCGCATGTGCACGCGGGCCCAATGTCTACAAAGTACTCTTCAATTTTTTTCTACTTTGTATATTTTTTTCCCTTTTTTGAATGCTGTGAGATTAATTTAGGGCCATGGATGACTTCATTATTGTTTGACAATGTTGAGTTCTTGTAACCATGTGCGGACAAAATTTCAGTGATAACAGATGCCCCCTAATGGATGAGGTTAGGAGCATACGTATAGCCGAAATCCATCAATGTTTCTTCTACTGAGAATGTTGTTGTAAGATAGAGAAATAGTGGGATCATTCAGAGCGATCCGTTGGAGAAAAAAGGAACCGTTAGGACCCGACCTTCTATGAGGTGCGCAAAAATAGAAAACTGTGTACAAATGAGGCAGGTATGCCCCATGCTCGTGTTATGTAACTCTGAAAAAAGATGACTGAAGTGTTGGTGTAGACAACTGCAACACCCTCGGGGGCGGTGATGATAAAGGTAGAAGACAATTCTGCAAAGGAACATACTCTGAATAATAGGCAATGATCGCGATAATAAGTATCGGCGATGATGCGGGCATTGATGGCCCTACCAAGTTCAGAGGTCTTCGGTAAATGATAGAAATAACTGCAATAGTCGCAAAGTAAGACCCACCATAACATGAGAAAGTGTTGGTGTCGAATGTTATGGGGGCCAACGAAAGCAGGGAGCAATGGTGTTTCACCTTGTGCCGTCCGATATCTCTCATTGAATGGAGAATGAGAATCAAGATACTGTCACCCTTCCAGAAAATTGTGTTGATGTCGACAAAAGGGGAACGCGACTCCCAGAAGCAAAGGGCTTCGTGGAATCTAATGAGGTGAGGAAGTGGTAGAGGTACATGGATGAAGTCAAGAAGTGGGAAGACTCAATACTGCCCTTGGTTGGAGGATGTATGAGATAAAGAGGGGCCGCAACCGTGTAACGAGGTCGAGTGTTAGGGGGATGACAAGACCGGTGATAAGTTGTGCTAGAGGCGGGACAAAGTGAACAAATTTAGAGGGTAGAGGTAAGTGACCTGTGGGGTACTCTGAAGAGATGAAGGATGCCGGCAAGGGTAGATGATAAGTAATTCTCCAACCAAGGGTGACATGGGTTGTGTGTGGCCAAAAGGAAGCAAGTCACCAAAGGTGATGACAAAAAGAGAATTTAATAACTGGAAATAAAGGCGTTTGTACAATAAATAACGAATAATTGGGGAGAAATGTATAGATATAGAAACAGGTGCCCCTGTGTGATATGGGTGGCCCACATAGGGAATAATGTGCTTGGAAGACTGACGAAGGCTGGGGGCCCCATTGGTGAGTTTTTGTATGAGGTAGGTGAAATGAAGGTAGGTTTGCAGATGGGCAAACTGATTGTGGATGAAATGAAGGGTTCATGATACTAAAAAGGTGCAGGTAAAAAATAGAACCATAAAGAGATAATCTTGGAGTCCATGTGGGAAAGCTAGCAAAATGAGGAGAAGGAGTATGTGGTTGATTCACAACATGATGAAAGACTATCGGGACTCCCATCCCTAAAGGGTAATGAAGAATAACATGAGTGTCAAAAAGTGCCAAAAGGTGCTATGAATGGGACAACTCATTTGGGTAAGAATGATACCGGGTAACAATATCGAAGATGCAAAATGGAGGTGTGGGTACTACAGAGCCGGGAATGGAGATCCTAGAGGTAAACATCAGAGGGTGTGACTAGAAAATGAAAGTGCAATATAAGGTGAAAGACTACATGCCAGTGCTGAGAATATACATGAAGGGGTGATGCCGATGGATGATGAGCAAGTACCTTCACACATAAAAACCAAATACCCAAAGTGAACAATATCTGAGGGGAGGTCCATGACAAGTTTAGCGAGAACGAGGGACTTCTTACTCTTAGGTGTTGAGAACTCGAGGTTGTACTCCTATAGGATAATGATCCATCGAGCGAATTTTCCATTAACTTGTCGATGGCTAAGCAAGTACTGCATAAGGTTGGAATCTGTGACGACCTTTGTGGTGCGAAGAAGAATGTAATGGCACAGTTTCTGGACTGTGAGGACAACTGCAAGAGCAAGTTTCTCTTCGTGTTTATACTTCAAGGGTCATCCTGAGAGGCTCTTACTAACGCAATAAATAACATGTTCACGATTGTCATCTCCGAGATGGATGAGGATGTTGTCTACTCATACAGTTGATGTTGATACATAGAGGATGTAGTCACGATTATAGTCAGGTGCACTAATTAAAGGTGCATTTGAAAGCGCTTCTTTAAGATCATCAAATCACTGTTGGGCATAGTCATCCCAGTGAAAAGGGATGTCATGATGTAGTAAGTGGAGGAAACCGTGTGCGTGTATGGCGTAATTGGAAAAAAAGTGTCTAAGAAAGTTAGCTTTTCCCTGTAGACTTTGAAGTTGTCGTAAATTCTGGGGAGGTGGAATTTCGGTGATAGCTTGGACTTTAAGGGGGTCTACGGTAATACCACTTTGGGAAACAATAAAACCGAGGAGGCACCCTGCGGTGACACAGAACACACACTTGAGAGGATTCAAGCGGATGTTGTACTGACGACACCGTTGAAAGATGATTCATAAATCATTGAGATGCTGGGTGCATTTCTTGGATCGAGCTGTGAGCTCGTCCACGTAGGCGAGGATGATTTTAGCCAAATTGTGGAAGATGTATGTCATCACCCGCTGGAAAGTTGCGCTAGCATTCTTTAAGCCGAAAGGCATGACACGATATGCAAAGGTACCCCATGGGGTAGTGAATGCGGTTTTATACTGATCGGCTGGGTGGATTTGAATTTGGTTATAGCCAGAGAATCCATCCATAAAGGAGAGAGCTTCGTGGCCGATGCAGTCATCAATAATTTGATTGATGAAAGGCATTGGAAAGTTGTCTTTGGGACATGCGTTATTGAAATCGTGAAAGTCAGTGCAAACACGGATAGTGCCCTATTTTTTGTCGATGGGTACAGGGTTGGAAACCCATGAAGTATAAGCGATGGGGTAAATAAACCTGGCAGTGCGTAATTTGTCAATTTCGGCTTTGATAGTTGCAGCTTTGGATGGGTGTAGCGGTCGTTGTTTTTGGCGAACTAGTGTGATGTCGGGCCAGGTGTCGATGCGATGTTCGACAATAGAGGGATCAAGTCTAGGAATTTTTGTGTATGACCAGGCAAAAAAATCCCTATATTCCCGGAAAAGGGCTTTATATGCGTCGATTTCCTAAGGAGTGCAAGCAACTCTAATGATGATTTCTTCGACGATGTCATTTTTAATGGAAATGTCGATTTTGATGGTGGGGGAAATGTTGGCCATATTACCTTATTCAAAATCATCAGGGGCGAGAATGGGATTGTGGAACCAATTGATAGGCCCTACTGAGATAAAATCTTTGGTTTCGACTGCGTAAATGGGTTTTTGGTTAGGAGGCATGGGGGCGTCCTGTGGAGAGAAGAGTGTGTGGTGATGTAGCGCATCCTAGTGCGAGTCTGGGCGGTTTAGCTCTTCAAGTATTTCCTCGTCGCATTGGAAACGTTGGGAATACAAGGGGTCATGAGGAGTGATCTCGGTGACAGTGTGGTTGCCCCCTGATGGAGAAGAAGAGGGAGCAATGCTAGGAGATGGTGAGGGTTCACTCGACATAAACCATATATTGAAGTACTGAGGGGTACCCGTGGTGGTTAGGTGGAGAGTGTCTGTAGGGGAATGAGTAGGTGAGTTGGGGGGGTTGTGGGGTAAGTCCTCAGAGACATCATTAAAGAACCATGGAGGCTTTGGGAGTGCCTCGGGCTCAGGATAAATGACATTAAGATCCTCTAGTGACGAGGTAATGTCAATTATCGCCTCTGCGGGTTGGTGAAGCAGGGCCAATTGATGTTGCCTATATTCAAGGATCATAAGACACTGGTATGTAAAATGAGCTAATGAATCGCAGAGAGAGAAAGGGAATCTCATACGTTCATTGACTACAGTGGTGACATAGCGGATATCAGTGATATTTGTTGACGAGGACTTAGTAGGACTGGGGTTGTTTTGGAAGTTCTGGCGTACAACCGCTAATGTCTGTCAAAAGCATGGCAGTGCTGGGCAATGATGGGTGTAATGGACATACTCTAAACATATAGCACAAGCATATTTGGTCCTCAACCCTTTACTACTAGAAGGGTGGGTGGTAGTGGTGGGACTAGTAGTAGTGGTGGGTGTTGTGGGAGTTTGGTTGAGGGGGATCAAATTCCTTAATTCAGGTAGTGATGGATAGTTGTTGTTTTGGTGACCCTCTTTCTCCATAGTGCACAAGGTGGTGGGATGCATGGAGAAAGTGGAGCGGTGGGTTCTTTCTTCTTTCTCCTGCCCCCAGCTGTAGCTGGGAGGTTAGTGAGTGGTGGGGGTAAGGACGGGAATCGTCATGGGGAGGCCTTCCTGTGGGGGAAGGGATGGTTGAGGGACCATTTCAGGTGGGTGTAAATACCACATTGGGATTTCTAACACCATATTGGGTAGTGTGAGCATTGCGGCTACCTGAAAATCTTCTATACCTGGTGGAGGGTAAAAGAAGGGGATTTGGGTGAGGGTTTGGGGAACTGTCTCCCAAATGGGACTATGTCCCTGAGGGGATTTGGATTCATGGACTATTCGGGTCGACGAGTACGCAGGAGGATCCAGCTGGAGTGGTTCTGTGACTATTGGGACATCAGGGATGACTGAAGCCTCCTGAGGAGGAAGAGCATCCTCTGTGTGGGTTCCGTTAGATGAGATGACGCATACTTGATTAGCAGGATGAAGGAGTGGTGGTGTTCCATGGTACGTCCCTAACAAGGATGGATCTTTAAAATCCCAGGACCCATCTTGACGAGTGGATATGCGTCTTGGTTGGTGTGGATGAGAGGAAGAATGTTATCAAGGTTGGCAGATGGGTTAGGCTCATAATGTGAGACTTGGTCAATGGTAACGATCTTACCATTGTGGGGGAACATCATTGTTCGAAAGACGGAAGATGCCACTGCCTTCATAGCGTACATGTAGCTACAACCGAACAGGATATTATAATCAAGAGGGGCATCGATAACTTCGATGTCGATGAGAATAGTATTTCCCTTGAGTTCAACGGGGACGTTTTGGAATATCCCTTCAGGAGAGGATGGTCATCCGTCATAAGCTTGTAATGTGATGGTGGAGGGTATGAGTTCGGGGGAACCAAGTTTCTGCCATACTGTTTTGGACATGATGCACATAGATTCACCTTCATCGATGATACACCGATGAACTGTGATGTTTCGTATTTTCACTGATATTTGAAAAGCGATCAAGGCGGGAAGGCGAGGGTCTTCGCTATCAAGATCAAAGGTGATGAGCCGAGTATTGGCAGGGTTGACTGCCCCCAAGGTGGAAAGTAGTGATTTTCGCTGCATAGGACAAGTCTGGAGGACTTCCAAGACTGACATGGTAGCCGAGGATTGCGCTAAGTCGTCTACCAAGCTATAGTTATGAGCTTCCCTAGCCTGGGGGTTGTGGACATTCCTGCGCAAGGGGATGCGAGGGATGCATAGTGGTGGTTCAGTGGAAGGGAGAGGTATCACCAACGGGGGGTCTCGTCGGTGTAGGTCTTGTCTCTGGGGTGAGGGGAGGGGACTTAGCGGGTGCATGATACTGATGATTACGCGTTTGCAGAAGGATTTCTTCCTCACTGGTGAGGAGAATTGTACGCTCTGCTGGATTGTTGGGGTTGTGGTATTGTCCTACCTGAGGTGGGGGATGTTGTGTGTC